>CAEFZX010013862.1:0-51472 GCA_903066825.1 Alfaro cultratus | reverse complement strand
CAAGCTAAAAGCTTATAAGATTCAAGCTAACAGCTAATAAGGCTCAAACTAAAAGCTTATAAGATTCAAGCTAACAGCTAATAAGGCTCAAGCTAAAAGCTTATAAGATTCAAGCTAACAGCTAATAAGGCTCAAGCTAAAAGCTTATAAGATTCAAGCTAACAGCTAATAAGGCTCAAGCTAAAAGCTTATAAGATTCAAGCTAACAGCTAATAAGGCTCAAGCTAAAAGCTTATAAGATTCAAGCTAACAGCTAATAAGGCTCAAACTAAAAGCTAATTAGAGTCAAGCTAAAAGCTAAGGGTCAAACTAACAACAAATAAGATTCAAGCTAACAGATAATAAAAGTCAAGTCAATGATATTAAGCGTCAAGGTATAACGTGAACTAGACGTTAATGAGCTAACAGTTAATAAAGATAAGCTAAAAGGTAATAAGGGTCAAGTTACCAGCTATAACAGCTAAACGAGTCAAGCCAAAATGTAATAAAATGTGGTCACCAAACGTCCTTTTTTTCCAGGATGTGTCCACTTTTCACGTTCTTGTTTTTCTGGGGACCAAGGATTTCACATTTGACTTCCGATTTTTTTTGTTGAAGCTTTTAGAGAAATGAGGGCAGATGAGTGATTTCTGTCAGTTTCTGTAACATGTCTGCTGCTGGAACTAGCCAATCAGTGTTTCCGCCCAACTTGAGCCTGTCAGTAACCATAAACACGTCAATCATGCATCAGTTTTGTTTCTATAACATATAAAATAGTGAAAGAAGCCATGAAGTCAGATGGATTGGAGGAAAAAGACCAAACTAAGGATACAGGCAAAAAAAAAAAGGAGACTTGAGTTTAAACACAAGTCACTGCTCCTCTTCCTCAGAGCCAGGTCATCTTCAGGCCTGAAGGAAGAAGGTCACAGATGGCTGCTCCTCTTCCTCCTCCTTCATCTTTCATAGAATTTAATAGGAAGGGAAAGGATTTTGTCACTATTCTTCTTCCTATTGAATCTTTGTCCTCAGATTTATATCATAAGACAAAGTCTGGGAGACAGAATTCAGTGAAGGATGAAGATGGGTCCCGCCTTCTCCTTTTGTTTCTCCTTCCAGTTGGGATTCAACTTCCAGGGTAGGAAGAAGAAGATGGATTATAGAGAGGCTTCATCTCTTCCTCAAAATCCATATGTGTAAAAACCATTAACATCCTTTGAGATCTGTGTTTGTTATAAAAGAAAGAATTGATGCAAAAATAGAGCCCTGTGGCACACCACACATATACAGACATGCATTTAAATATAGCAAAAAAAACTTGTAAATTGCAATTCTCTAACTTTTTTTTGCAAAAACAATTGGTCCAAGCACAGAGGCCTGTGGAACACCCCAAGTGACCCGCAAGTGGGAAGATTTATTGTAAATACACATGTAAATAAATAAATCTTCCAATTGGTCCAATTATCAGGCAATATGCGATAAATATCCACCATTACGCTGATGATACTCAGTTATATGTATCCATGATGGATCCAATCCTTTGGGTAGATTACAGGCATGTCTAGAGGACATTAAAACCTGGATGACTCTAAAATCTCCTCTTTTAAATTCTGACAAGTCATAAGTGGCTGTTTTTGGACCAGAACCTCTGAAAAAAAGCTGCTTAGTCAATCACAGTAGAGCACATTGTGTTATTTTTATTTGTTGTATTTATTACTTTATTGTTTTTAAATCTAAAATGAAAATTTCCTAAGTAAGGTCGATTGTTGCAACTAATCGTGGATCCCTTTAGCTTTTTGTTTTCTGTCGGTTATTTTTCTCTCATCTGCTTTGGCAGCATCAGCTGTCAACACCAAGAATAATCCTACATCAGTTCATGTGTTTGTCTTTTATGTCTCTGCTCTGTCGGCCCAGACGGCCGCTTGTTCTGATTCTGTTGGAGATTTCATCGTGTTAATGGGGAGTTTTCCTCTCCACTGTCACTACATGCATGCTCTGTAGGAGAGATTGCTGTAAAGTCAATGACTCGATGCAATCTGCTGTTTGCTTAGATAGAAACTTTTTGATGATGTTTCCTTGCAACATTTTCGGCTATGAAACAAACTGAAGCCTTCATGACATTTGAATGAAGAAATTTACAAATTTTAAGAAAAAGTTAATAAAATTTAAGCCTCAGCAGGGACCCGGTTTAAATTTATTCACACCTCGTCTCTGCTCATCAACAACCGACTGGAGGTCAAAGGTCTTCTCGCTTCATATTCCCCGTGACATCACTGGAAATAGAAAGGAGGCCCAACTCTCCTCCTTCGTCCTCCATCCAGCTGGAGGAGAGGAACCACTGAGGTGTGTCAAGAAGGAAGGATTGTCACGCTAACACGCTCCACTGCCTTAATTTGCCTCAAAGTCTGACGGCTTTAACTTTTATTTCTCAGAAGCAACACTTCAAAGTCCCATGACCTCCTGACCCCTCAATAATCCCAAAGATACTGCGAATTTGGACAAAATTTAATTAAATATATTCTCTAGAAAACATCTGTTCATCTATATATTTACATTAAAGAGACCCAACATGGGTAAAAAAACACAAAACAAAAAGCATTTAAAAAAATTAGATGATGGCAATTTAAAAAAAACAAAAAATTTTTAACATTGTAGATTTTGGACTTCAAAGTAAGAAAACAAGTCATTTGGATATATAATGTAGATCCTGTCGCACTGGAAAAAACACAAAATATTTTTGGTCTAGCTTTTAGTGCAAAAATATTAGCACACTTGAAATAAGACAAAACTGCTTCACAGGAAATGTCTCAGCAAGATGTAGGAGTTTGTTTAAAGTCAATAAATTCTTAATATTAATAAAAAAAGTACCACTTTCTCTGGCAGATTATTTTACTTCAACAGGACAAATGTCTCCAGTGGAATTAGCATTTCTTCGTCAATACTGAAGAATTACTGGCTTAAAACAAACTCCTACATCTTGCTGAAAAGATACTTGTGAATTATTTTTGTCTTAAATTGTATTAAGAGTTTTTGCATTAGAAGCTGGACCAAAAATAGTTGGAAAGATTTTGTGTTTTTGCAGCGTCAGATCAGCACAAGCAAACAAAACTGTATCTCATATATAAATAAATATCTGCTGCATTTGCTTTACTAAAAACTACCAAGACATTCAAACACACACAAAAAGTGACGTACAAAAAGAGATTTTGAAGCCTTTCCTCACTCATGGTCACGGACAAAAGCGGGAGGCAGGGATTGGCCACGGCTCAGGAACTTGACTTTACGAGTTAAAGGAACAAAAGATGAAGGAGGCAGCGGATGGGGGAAGTAAAAGTGGGTGACACCGGGAGACTTGTAAAAAAAAAAAAAAAATAGAGGAAAAAGACAGACAATGGAAACAATCTAATCATGATGCCTGAACGCTTGTTTTGTTTTTAGTAAAAATGTATTTTTTAGACTGAATTCAAAGCTGTAGATCTCATCTGGTGATGAATTTTCAGGGACTTTAGGAAAAGCTGGAGATGAGGAAATCAACACTGTTTGGGTATGAAGGATGAAATCTGTTCTTCAGGGTGTACTCACATAATTTTAGTGTCTACCAGACACAATAATAATGTGGGACCAAAGTCGAAACATTTGTTACATTTTCAGCTGCTGTGGTTCTCTTTCATACGGCAATGTCAAACGATCCAAACTCTTTTAAAAACATGTTCCCTTCCTAACCTGTGGGGGCGCTGCACCAAGAACCACTGAAGGAGACAACTCAAAGCCTCTGAAGAAGACATTGAACTTTTCCTCCCTCTTCACAAAACGTAAGCAAAAATGGAGTGGCATCAGATTTTAGCGGTTGTAGGATTTCTCTTTTGCCTTTGACTAAAGATCACAAGCCATTTCTCATGCTAATGCTAGCATTGTTTTGGTCATATTTACCCAGAATGCCCTGTGTTATAGTTCACTTCCATTTGTAGGCAGACCAGAGTTAGATTACTTTCTAGACAAACAAACTAGAGTTTTATTAAAGCAGACTAAATGTTAGGTTTAACTAACAAAACTAACACTCTTAATCCAAATTAAAACTTCTTAACATAAAAAACTCAAAACCACCAAATGAGATTTTTGCAGGAGTGCTAACTTTAAAAGGAAACTTCCTAAGCACAAATACATGCTGCGAAGAACCACAAACGTGTTTAGAACCGATTACCTGCTGCACATCATGCTCTGAGTTCACACCACAGGGGGGCACTGTAGGCAACTACGCTCTTGTGTTGTTCAAATTAGTAGTGAACAAGTAGGAACAGATGGGGACCGCAATTTGTTTGTTTCTCACTCTTCCAATTCACCAAAATCAGAATCAAGATAAATCAGTCATTCAGTTCAGAGAAAAACTCACTGTCAGTCCTGAAGGTGACAAACAATTTACGAACTCCCTCTGCAGCAGACGGCACCTGCAAGACAGAAACAGAGACAATTTAAGCTTAAAACGGCAAAATCAGTAAACCAAAGCTCCCAGTTTATATCTGGGATTACACCCTTCATGCCAATAGCTTAAAAGAGAATATGAACGCATTTTAATAAACATATCCAGCTTCATACCGTAAAACATCACGACATTTAGGTGAAGCGTGAAGTCAGAGCAGATAAGGTTTCTTCTCTTCTGTAGCTCAATATTTATCTGGTTTTTTATGACAAGGGATAAGACAATGGTTCCATAAACATGTAACCAGTTATTAAATGTACCTTCTTCTAAGCTTAATTAGCTTTAAAACGCAGCTTGTTGTTAGCTTAATTAGCTAGCTGTTATTAAATGCAGCCTGTGGTTAGCGCAAGCAGATAGCTGTTAGCGTAAGCAGATGGCTGTTAGCGTAAGCAGATGGCTGTTAGCGTAAGCAGATGGCTGTTAGCGTAAGCAGATAGCTGTTAGCGTAAGCAGATGGCTGTTAGCGTAAACAGACACTGCTGTTAAATAATTAGCTAGCTGCTTATGCTAACTCCAAAAAGGGACTTGAGCAAAAGAAATAATACACTTAAAGAAAAAAAATAAAATTAAAGGTAAAAATGAAATGGATATAAATAGAGATACATTTTAAAAATGGCTTATAGGTTAAATAAAACTACAGTCAAATGAAAATAAAATCCACACATTTTTCCCCACTACATTTAAGGCACTAAATAAAAAACTAAATAAAAACAAATGCATAAGGAATGCATTTTAATTTGTAATGTGCGTTGTCATATTTACTAATTAAATAATTTTATACTTTTTGCACTTTCCCAGCAGCTTCTATAGCTTTCGAAGGTCACTAACTTAACAGTGTTCTAGTTAGTTGGAAAGCCAGTGGGATTTCATAGTTATTGTTCTGCTGTTAGCATTTACACGTTAATATCCATTTAAACATATTGGCACATGCTCAATATATGCCAGAACTGTAAATAAGCAGCATTTATTCACAAAATTGGCAACCATATTGGCTGTTGAGGTCAGAGTTGATGAAGAAACATCAACTTTCTTTGTTTGGAATACAAATTTTGTGGACTTTAATTGCGTTTTCCTGTCTAGGATTGGGAAATTTGTAAAGATACAAACTACATCACTGATCACTACATCCAAAGCCAATCCTGCAGCCTGAAGTTACCATATACTCCTTCTTCCTTCTCCTGCACAAAAATATATTGTCCCTTCAGGCGTATTTCAACAAAGGCCTACCAAATTTATAGCTCTCACATTGCCTTTTATGTTGTCCTACACATACAACTTTCCACTTTTAGTCTCGTTAGAGGTGTCAGGCTGTGGCCACATGCAAGAACCACAAATACACACCTGAAAGCAATAAGGTGGGACCCCAGCTGTGTGTGAGTGGATGCTATAGGAGGTGTAGCATGCTTATTAGAAGCCACTGTACCACAACAACCCGTCCATACAAACACATACACATCTGCTGGTAATTATGTACTTGTGAAAACCTTCATTGACGCCCTGCATTCCCCAAACAAAAACTAAAGCCCAAACTCAACTCCTGACCATCAACTTTGAAGAAGTCAGGACAACAAATGCTATAACAATATTTACTGGACATTTGGAAATCCTCAAACACTTTTTAATCATTTTTAGACATTGCCTTCAGCCTGCCTGCACTGCTGGGTTGACCTTTGACCCTCAGGTTTTACGTACGGCTGTGTGCCCTGATGTCCCGCTGGCAGCATGAACTGAGAGGGTTAATTACAATGCAGGGAAGTTTTTCTCCTGGGAGACAAACATTTTTTATGATTCTCACCAATAAGTTGCCTTTAATGCCACTTTATTGAACAATGTGACCAAAAACATTACAATCATGTACAACAAAAACACATTTAAACATATTCATCTGCAACATGGAGGCAGATTTGCTTTTGGGGAACTTTTATTCTTTCTATGCTGCAGATAAAACCATTTTGGATTCAATTTGGATTATTTTACATTCTGGATAAAAAGTTGGACTAAACTAGAGATAGTTTGCAAGATCAGGCTATTAAACTTTACAGTGGCGTAAATAAATAAGATATATTTCTGCATCAAAATTGTGAACAGGAACCAAGAACCAGTGAAGGAAATGACATGAAAGCCCCTGAAGAAGACATAAAGCGCAACTTACATCTTCACAAAATGGAAACAATACTGGAAATTTTAGCGATTGGAGGATTTCTCAATTTTCCAAATTTCTCCTGCTAGCGCTACACTATAATCAGTCAGTCAAGTTTATTTGTATAGCAACAAGGCATTTCAAAATGCTTTGCATCATAAAAACACAAATACAAATTCACTGAAACATTACATTTTGTCATCGTTGCACATCATAATGTTCATTAATGTTTCATTTATATTATTTCAAAAGCAAATCTAACCAGGTGGGTTTTTACTCTAAAGGAACTCAGTGTTTCGGCTGTTTTGCAGTTTGTTCCAGATTTGTGGTGCGTAGAAGCTGAATGTTGCTTCTCCATGTTCGGTTCTGGGATGCAGAGCGTGTTTTGATCCACATCAGTTGGATTACGTATTCGCAGCTCAAAAAACGAACCGGACTTTCTAGGTAAACAGACCGGAGTTGGATTGAAGTGAACTAAACGGGGCTAAAAAACAGATAAAATGCGTTCCAACCGTTCAGACTCTGAAAATGCATTTGTTTTAGTGCCACATATGGAACATATCTGATATTTTGGGAGTTTCGGTACCGGGCCATTCAGACTGCCAGGTATGGGTCGCGTTTTCCTGCCGTAACCACCTCTGATATAAGGTTACAAAACAATAAGAACAATAATAAAGCCTGTTTTAGGAAATCCAGAGGAGATCTGCTGTCTCCTTACAGGTAAAGACAGAAACTGCATAAAATGAGAAATCACTTTATTCCTCCTTTTCAGTTATTTTCTAAAGCAGATTCTAGCCAGAGTTTTTGATTGTTGCAATCAAAAAGCTTTGCACCTTCTGTCACAAAAGGCTGTTATTGGCTGGAGCCGTGTGTGTTCGGACCCCCACTGGGGCAACAACGTAGCTTCAATCACACGAACAAGGAGGCAACGCTGCTGTCTGTCGTAATGCAAGTGTTTGTTAGGCAGACCCCTTCCTCCCACAGCAATTACCAGCTTCCTGAAGACGAATAATACTTAACGACTTTAGTCTGAGGGGGAAGGTGAGAGTTCGCACTCCAAACTTCACCCAAAGCAACTCTTATTCTGAGCCAGTGACATTTCCTGCCCCCCCAGTTAAAAATTAAGTTTCAATGCTGAATATTCACATCATGAAAACAGAAACTTGAACTTTTGTTTTCAAATTGAAAAATCTAATTGATGCTTTTGATGCTTAGGGACGTTTTGCACTGCAAAAACAGAACATCTAACAAAGTATCTTTGGTCTAGTTTCTATTGCAAATATCTTGGTATACTTAAATAAGACAACACTAACTTGGTAAGTAACTTTTCAGCAGAATAAGTTTTAAGTTTTAGTACTGATGAAAAATGACCAGTTTCACTGGCAAATTAAACTGCTAATGAAAGTGTTATCAGTAATAATTTTCCATCAATTTTAAACAATTATTGGCTTAAAATAAACTCACATCCTGCTGAAAAGTGTAAAAAGATATTTGCCCCAGAAACTAGACTAAAATTGTTGGCAGGATGTTAGTTTTTGCAGTGCAGCTTCAGACCTGCATTTACCAAACAAAAGGAAAGTTTTCAGCAAAGTTGCTTTCAATTACAAGAGGGGGGGAAAAAATCAGATTCTTAGTTTTTGTCTTGCTAACTGAGAGAAAGTTTCCGATTTCACTGCAAAAACATCAAATCTAACCAAGTATTTTGGCTTAAGTTTCTTGTGCAAATATCTTAGTAAACCTGAAATTAGACAAACTTAACAAGAAATGCTGACAAGTTAAAACAAAATTATTCCTTTCCTTAATATTGATGTAAAGGTTTTAGTTCCACTGGCAGATTATTTCAAGACATTTTTCCCAAATTATCAGTGAATTAATCTGTCAGTGGAGCTAGAACTTTTATATCAATAATAAGGAATTATTGACTTAAAACAAGCTTATATATGTTGCTAAAAAGTTACTTGTAAGTTAGTTTTGTCTTATTTCAAGCGTACTAAGATATTTTCACTAAACTGTACCAAAACTACTTGGTAAGATTTTGTCTTTTTGCAGTGTAGAGTCCAACAGACAGAGAACGAGCTTTCTTCTTTCCTGTTCCCAGGTGTTGTTTTTAACGAGTAATTACTGTTTTAGCTCCATCTGGCTCCAGAGCCCAGGGGCCAAACAGACAGAGACACATCAGCGAATCGCTGCATGACAATAAAAGAAGCAGAAACGCCAGAGAAAAAATGGCAAACGATGAAAAGGAAAGATAGATGGACTGAAGAGCAGCTGTCCGACATCCTGCTGATTTCCCTGCAAAAATCCACTTTCTAAAAGGGACATAAGAACAACATAAACACAGGAAAAACAAAAACCCAAAAGATCAGAGAAGAAAGAGTTTCCCCTGGGAATCCCCGAGCCACACAGACTCAAACTCGGCTCCTGTTGCAATCAGACAGCTAATTGCAGCCTCACTTAGCTAAAACTGCAATTAATCAAACCAGAGGGAGGAGCGGTGGAAGGATTGGAGGAAACGGAGGGAGAGGTAATCTGAACGCCTGCGGGGAAAGAAGAGATGCTGGAATCTGATTAAACAGGAACTCCTTCAATTACAGCTTTTTAAGGTTCACGTAGCAGACTTCTCCTCTCCCTCGTTTTGTTTAGAGTGACCGGACCAGTTCCAGATGTGGGGAGAAACAAATTCCTGTCTGACCTTTAATCAGCGTAAACGGGCAGAGAGAGGCGGGATTAAAGCTGGATTAAGGAAACCTGCAGCGGGAATCATCAGTCATGCACCGACTCCTGTCAGGATCCTGTTTATCAGAGACAAACTGCTTTCATTAATTAACCAAACTGAAGAAACACAAATCCTTACCAAATAGTTTTGATCTAGTTTAATTCAAATGTCTTTGTACTCTTGAAGTAAGAAAAAACTAACTACTTATAACTTTTTAGCAAGTTGTTTTAAGTCAATAATTGTTATTCATAAAGTTCTAGTTTGGTCTGGTTTCCAATGCTAATATCTTGGTGCATTTAAAATAAGACTAAACTAGCTTACAAGTGACTTTTCAGCAAGAAATATGAGCTTGTTTTAAGTAAATAATTCCTGAATTGTGATGGAAAAAGTACTTGTTCCAACGGCAGATTATTTCTCTTCTATCATGGGAAAATGTCTGGTTGTAAGTGAAATAATCTGCCAGTGGAACTAGAACTTTTTTTGTCAATATTAAGGAATTATTGACTGGAAACAAGTTCCTATATGTAGCTGAAAAACTACTTATAAGCTAGTTTTTCTCAATTCTAGTCAACTAAGCTTTTTGCACAAAACTGCACCAAAAATACTTGGTAATATTTTGTGTTTTTGAAGTGTAAGACTTCCCTGATTATCAAAAGCATTAATTAGATTTTTCAATAAGAAGATAAAGTTCGGCTAGTTTTAACTAGTTTTTATTAGTTATAATGTTTAGTTTTAGTTTTTATTAGTGAGAGTCGTAGCTTCAGTTTTTTCATTCTGGTTGATTTTTAGGTGCTGAATTAAAAAAGGCCAAAATATTGTGATTATGTATTCATCGGTTAGGTAATGGCTGCTCAACAGAAGATGTTCAAAAAATTTACTAAATCATTATTTAACAACTAACTCCAGAGTTTTCTCCCAAATTTTGCTGTCGTCATTTTGTGGACTAGCATAGCGTAGAGGATGGAGTGCCGTAATCTGACATAAAACAAAAGTAATCAGTTTGAAAGGCCAATAGATTCATAAACACGAAAACAAAAGATATTAAATCTAACATTTTGAAATGTTTGTTAGTTTTATATAACATGATGTAGCTCCAGTTATATTTTTTCCCCATTAATTCCTGTTTTTATTTATTTCAGCTAACGAAAGTGACTAGGCTCGTGCATTACAGAGCTTTTAAATATCTCTGTAGGGTGCTGGTTTCAGATGTCTCTAAGCTCCAATTCTCTTGAAGTTTTCCTCCTCAAAGGACAAATAATCCTAAATATCTTCACTTTATTAACTAATATGCAAAGTGCAGACTTTCCCATCGTTGCTTTTGCTCTGTTTCCTGCTTTCAATTTGAGGTGTAACCAATCACAGCCAGAGCAGAAAATCTATTCACCCAGAAATGAAACCAAATTAAACATTTTGATCACATTTAAAATCACACAGAGCTGAACTTTGAGCACCACATACAGACTTTAACTCTTATCAGCTGATCTCAGATCTGCAGCGAATGCTGGAGGAATAATCTCCAAGCTGGAGCGAGGAGCAACAAAGCCGGCGCTGTGTGTGAGCGTGTGTTCAGGAGCAGCCAACCAGAGATTTCCCACCGCAGGAACAAAACCTGCAGCTTCCTCCTCCTGCATGACTGCTCCTCAATGACCCCCCCACCCAGCACCGGCCTCCTTCCTCCTCCTCCTCCTCCTCACCCCGGAGGAGCCACTCTGATCCCGCTGTGAAGGTTTGTCCTTTAAAAAAGATTTTCACTCGCTTCGCTCTTATTACAAAGACAGGAGTCAAGACAAGTCCTGGCCGTTCTGCAAACAGACGAGTCACATGACCCGCAGGTAACACCTGGGTTTCCTCTGCAGGTGAGAACCAGAGGTGGGCAGAGAATAAAGAAATCTACTCAACTAAGACTTCAACATATTTTCACTAAAGTAAAAGTAAAAAGCGTCCGTCCAAGAAATTACTGAAGTAAGAGTGAAAAGTATTCGGTACTTATGTTCTGATAATCACTTAATATTTAAAAAATATATAATCAGAGAGACCAAATTATAAAGTTAAGTGGAAAGTTTGGTATTTTAAAGACCGAAATGACAAAAATTCATATAAGAAACAAAAAATAACAAAATCAAACAATATATTGTTTTCCAAATCAGTTTCTTTCAATATAAAACTTATGAAACTTGAACAAAACCTGCAGCTGTGTGTCTGGTGAATGTTTGGTTAAAACATGTTGGTTTTTCATTCAGTGGGTAGAAAATCCAGATATTTTATTCAAGTAAGAGTCAAAATACTTCATAATAAAATGACTCAAGAAAAATTAAAAAGTACAGTGCAGTAAAAATACTCCTAAAGGTACATTTAAAAAATAAATTATGTGCTTAAATAAATGCAATTGAGTAAATGTAACTAGTTTCTACTCAGCTCTGAATGAGGACTCCAGCTAACGATTGTTTTACTAATTGATTATTTTATAGATTAATCCGGGCGTGTCCAAAGTGCGGCTCGTGGGCCATTTGCGGCCGCCGTGTGGTTCTGTGTGGACCTTGTCCACTATCACTGTCAACTGGTGATAAAAGAATTGCTTTGTTTTGCTTCCTGTAATTTTATTGTGTAAATGTAAATGATGTGTGATTTTAATTTTGTGATTTTAGATTTTGACAGTTTGTAGGAGAGGCGAAAGACGTTCCTGAGGAAGGGCAAGTTGAATGCATTTTTAGTTCAAGCCTAATTTTATGACAATAATGGTGACATGTTGCATTTGAATGACAGCAGAGTAGTTAATTAATGTAGTTTTGCTTTCACGCGTAATGAAACATTCAGGTCTGATTACGTTCTTTAATCAGCAGCATTGTGTCAGCTCAAAAATAAAAAATAAAATGGAGAAAACCCTGAAACTTAAACTTGGCTGAAGACTTTTAATAAAGATAACTGTTCAAAATATATCCTAAAATCACTCTCACTTTAGCAAAGGGACCTTTAGGATGTTACCTGAAGTTAGAGGAGCAGGAAAAAGTATTTTTTCTTCAGAAATCCTTTAGGAACTGGAACAAAATGCTTCACTTTGCTTGTTTTGAGCCTCAGAGGAGGAGCATCTGATTTCATCCTGGTTTCCATCGCTACAAAAGACACGTGTTTCGCATCGGCTGCCCATCCGGCCGTGACGACCCCGGATTCCCCTCTGATGCCAAAAACACACCGAGGCCCTGGAAGGCGACGAGGCGCGATTCAAAACGACGCCGCAGAACCAGAAAGATGACAAATCCAGAGAAGGATGTGGAGGAAGCAGGAAGATTTCCTGGTTTTCCTCCACGGAGTCGGATGTGATCGCTTCAGCAGATGTGCTTGAAAGGAAGGATCCATCACCCTGTCCTTCCAAACGGCTTTGGGACAAACTTCACTGCTTAAGCAGGAAAAAATAGGTTTCTTTAAAAGCAACCTGAGTATTTCCCCATAAAAACCCAACATGTTTGTGCACTGAGTTACTCAGGAAAATCTTTATCAGTGATATTCAGCAGGAAAAGTTAAAGTTTTAAAACAAAAATTAATTCACAGGTTCTAATGATTTCTCCAATAATTTTTCATCAATTTATACAAACATCTCCATAGATTTCTGGTAAATGTCGGTCAGCTAGTTGCTCTCCTTGAGATATGTTACTATTATCTGCTACAGCTAATGATGGAGACCTTCAGGCGCCGCACCGAAAAAAACCCCAACACAAAATCTCAAATATTTTTGGTTCAGTTTTTAGTGCAAATATGTTAGTACATCCAAAACTAAAACTGACTTACCAGTAACTTTTCAGCAACATGTAGGGGCTGGTTTTAAGTAAATTATCCTTCATTTTTATGAGAAATTACTTGTTCCATGGGCAGATTATTTCACTTATTAATTAACAATAAATGTCTTGATATGTAAATAAGACATTTTTCCAATGTTAAGTAAAATAATCTGCCATCGGAAGAAGTAATTGTTCCTCAAAATGTTTTACTTAAAACAAGCTCTGATTTCTTATTTCTAGCTGAAAAGTCACTTATAATATTTAGTTTAGTCTTATTTCAAATGCACTAAGATAATTGCACTAGAAACTAGACCAAAGATACTTGGTAGGATTTTGTATTTTTACAGTGCATTGTGTCATGTCCAAAAAAAAAAATGTTAAAAATCACACTTTTCCGATGTGAGATTTCTGTCACAGAAATGGTCGTAGTTTCCTTATTTCTTGTCTCATTTCTATAAAATATGGCTTAAATTAAAGCAGAGACAATTGATGTTTTTATACATAAAATATGTATTTTCCCTGGATATAAATAAATCTATAGTTTAGTTTCTAACCAGATGCAAAGGCGCATCAAACAATTTTACTTTATATTGGACATTTCATTTAATTTTACCTAACTGCTGCTGTAGAAGCCAGTTTGTTAAATACTTTGTGAAATATATGATATGTTACGTTATGAATATTGCGATGCTCTATGAACAAACAAGGCAATTAGTCCAGTTTTTGTTGTTTATTAAGACGCTTGTAAACACAGCAGCTGTAGTGAAAACAGGCGAAAAATCCCACGCACACCAGTTGCCACGGCAACCGTCTGACAACAGCTCCTCTGGCTCACAGAGCAGAGATTATATTCAAGTGAATCAGGATTCAGCACCGGAAAAAAACCTTCCACATTGAAACCATTGAAACCCATAGTTTCCAAGTATAACATTCAGTCCGTTACAGTTTCATGTTTCCAGGCTTGATGTTCAGCTTTGTGTTTTTTCACAAGTGGCTGCGTGAAAACAGCGGCGCTTCATTAGCTAGTTTAGACTCGGCTCTACTGATGACTGTGTGGGTTGCCTGTTGTAGTGTTAACTGAACCGAAACACACCGAGTTGCAGCACATGAACATGTTAAGGTGGTCAAAGTCAAGCTAGCATGACTGACCTGCTTCCCATTTCCTCTCTATTTTTAAAACCTTCTCAGACCTTTGAGACGTGAAACCTTCGGACCTTATCCAGGTGTTAAAACTGCCGTGTTTCCATTAAACAAATTTATTTTCAGAATTCCAATTTACACAATTGGTATTTGTAATTCCAATTCAATGGAAACCCAACTAAACCCATAGTTCCAACAATGGGTTTCCATTGAAACCATTGAAACCCATAGTTTCCAGTGAAACCATTGAAACTATGGGTTTCCATTGAAACCATTGAAACCCATAGTTTCCAGTGAAACCATTGCAACTATGGGTTTCTATTGAATTGGAATTACAAATTCCAATTGTGCAAACACAAACCCAGCTAGTGCAAAAACGTATCGAAAACTTTGCTTGTTTGTTTTTAAATTGCCATGTTTCCATTAAGCAAATTTATTTTCTTAAGATCGCACAATTATATGGTCAATAAAAAGATGAGGATGAAAATTATTTAAATGACCACTTTAAGCTCAGACATGACTAAACATGACCAATAATTAAAATAGATTAATCAATCAACTAATTGACATTAATTGAGATTTCTGTTTCCCATTAAAATGCAATCAGCAGTGGTGGGAGCTTTATTTTGAAAGAGTCAGTCATTTCTGTCCAGCTAAGTCTGCCTCTTGCTGAACTCCAAGTCATTCAGCCGCCTCTCTACCGGGTCTGTTGTTCCGCTCCTTTGTCTTGGACTGCAGCTGGGAACGAGATTCATTGTGCTCTGCTCTACAGGAAACCAAACACTTCAACCAGAACCAGAACCAGCAGGTGGAGAACCGGTTCATGTGGTCACTTCGTTAAGTTCAAGAAGGCAGCAGGAAAAACAAAAGAGACTATTGTTGCTGAAACATTGTTAAAGCCCAAGAACATTTAAGTTGCTCAATCTGGGAAAACTGTCAACTGGCTTGACTTAAACCCAAGAATATAAAAAAATCATTTTCCCATTACAGAGAAAGATGATTTCATCAAATACAACAATTAATATTAATTATTAGACTCTAAACTACAGGTTTACAACTGCTAGATCTGTCAAATCAATTTAGCAAACACTTTTATTATTTTTAAATTTTGACTGCTGGTGTGATAAAACCAGGAAATATGTTCAAATGTCAGCTGATGTAAAATGTAAATGTAATTCCAGTTTAATTATATGGAAAAAGATTAATTAAGCTGAATATTTTTTATTTAATGAACAAATGTGTAAAAAGATCTTTGCTCCAGAAACTATAATTCTTGATAACATGTTGTGTTTTTGCAGTGCAGTCTCAGAACTGCATTTACCGAACAAAATGAAAGTTTTCAGCAAGGTTGCAATCAAATACCAGTGGGAAAAAACCTCTGAGAATTTCAGTTTTTGACTTGCTTACTGAGGGAAAAAATCTGACTTTTATGTAATACACTGCAAAAACACAAAACCTTACCACATATTTTTGGCTGTTTCTTGCTTAGTTTTCTGAAATAACACAAAACTAACTTGCGATTATCTTTTCAGCAAGAAATGGGAACTTGTTTTAAGTCAACAATTCCTTGACTTAAAACAAGTCAAGGAGTTGACTTGTTTAAGTTCTTAGAACTTCTAGTTCCACTTACTACTTGAGAAAAATATCTCGTTATAATTTAAATAATCTCCAAATGGAACTAGTACTTTTTAAATCAATAGTTCCTTGTAAGTTATTTCAAATGTAATGAGCTATTTGCACTAGAAACGAGACCAAAATTATTTAGTAAGATTTTGTGTTTTTGCAGTGTATTACATAAAAGCTGGACATTTTCCTTCAGTTACCAAGTCAAACACTGAAAAATATGGTTGTTTTTTTTCCACTGCTAATTGAATGCAAACTTGCTGAAAACTTCAATTATGTTCTGTAAAAATTCAAATAAATGTTCAGGACGTCGGATCAAACCAGTTTTTCAAGGAGCCCAATTGGTTTTACATTAAAGTGAATTAAAAACAAGCTAGTTTGGACTATTTATGTACATCATGAAGATAAAACTCACAGTGAGTACAATCAGATGTCAAAGTAAAAGCGACAATCATCAAACTGTTAGTCCATTTGCAGGTGACATCACTTCCTGTTGTCTTCACACACCTCCAGCAATCAGCCGTTCACTTGAACTCAGCTTTTATGAGCCCTTTAAATGTGACCCGAACAGCAGTTCTTCCTTCAAAACATGCTGTGCTTTTGTACCCCAGCCTCCATTTTTATGGTTTCACCACTTTCTTCTCTTCTTTGTGTCCCGAGCACAGGAACTGCTCATGCATCAGATTTATGGGAAGTTTTTTAGTTCCTAGAATCTGTTTGTTTTAGAATCCTTGAGTTCAAGTTTGAGGTTTCCTTACGTTTAGCGAATTTTGGTTTATGATGAATGAAACCAAAAACCTAAAGGTGATTTTGTGACTTTAGAGACAGATGTTTTTCTGCAGTGCAGGCCAAATGTTCCTGATGACCCACTGTGGGTCTATGGTTTCCTCCAGGCTCTGCTGGAGGTTCACTGCAGCTGCAGGAGCTTCTGAAGGTTCAGACTTCTGGGAGAGTTTTCCATTTTGCTGCATTCACAGTGCAATAAAAGAAATAACTTTAAAAAGAAACTGGAAATCAGCTCCAGTTACACTGTCGGTTTGCATACACTAGGCTTTCGCCAGTTGCTGATTCAGATTTTGAATATTTTTCTAAGGCCCATAACATACAAACTCATCTGTGCACACTTTTTAAAAAAAAAATAAATCAAGTAAAACACTGATCATAAAAAACAAAAATACTCAAACTGTACCTTAGGAATTACAACATAATCCATAATCCACCGCTAACCCTAAAGAACTAATCATAAACATTAGTTCTGCTAATGCTAAACCACTACACCAACATGTCCTTAGCAGAAGCTAACGCTAAAGTGCTAATGCTGAAGCATAGGGTAAAGTTGTAGCTTTAAGGGAATTTAAACATAATCCTCAGTGGTGGGCATCGCTAACTAAAAAGCTAGCTGGGCTAACCCTAAAGCAATAATTCCGCTAACGCTAAACTGCTACACCAATACGGTACTTAGCGGACGCTAAAACTGAAGCGCTAATATTGAAGCACATGGAGAATTACTTTAATAAATAAGACTGTTTTACTTGGATGTTGAACTTTATTCAAGTGAAAGTTAAAAACACAGCCAAGTAAATTAGTACTTTAAAATTGATCCGGAAAAATTAATTTTGTGGAAGCCTAGTGTGCTAAGTGTTCTCAAAGTCATCAGAAATGTTGAAGCGTTAAAGGAAACGTCAGCTCCACAGTTAGCATGTTAGCAGAAGTGTCCCCACCACTGACTATTCTCACATTGAAATGCACGTCCATAACAGTCATTTGTCCAACTAATTACGATGATGTTTATTCATATTTTCCTAAATAACAGAATATCTGTGTATTAATGAAAAACATATCCACACCATAGGTTTGTATGTTTCGGTCCGTCACGATAACAAATTTTTCTGGACAATGAATTGTCCCAGTAATTATTGCAAATACAATAATATTGTTGCTTTGAGACTATTTTCAACAACAAATTCATAATGGCCAGTTCACTCTCTAAAAGACCAATAAATTTTAATTTATCAAAATTTTAAGAATACTTAAAGCTGCAGTATTTAAGTTTTATTAAAAAAAAAAAAAATCTTACATATTTGTTGAAACTGTCACCATGTAGGGAGCGTTTGCCTTCTCCCAGTGCTAACTGGAAACAACCAATCAGAGCCAGGAAGGAGGCCTTAGCGTTGTCAATCATAATTTCTTGTGGCGCCTCTGATACTCCTTCCAACTAGCATTGCCTGTTGTGAATGCTCAGGCTAGTTAGCATAGCCATTGATGATGGCAGATAAACAGTTTTCCTGTAACGGTAAGTTGTGTTTTTCCCCATTAGCACATTTAGCAGCGCATACAGGAGGTTGATTGACAGTGCTAAGACTGTCAATTGGATCCAATTAGTGGTTTTTGGTCTGCGGTCAGGGAGGAGGTGAAGGAGATCGATCTTTTCACAGATCGTCTGTCTCATAACAGACTGTGACAACATGATGACAGTTTAAAAATATGTAAAAAATATATTCTCTATAAAAGTTAAACACTTCATCTTTAACACTGGAAATGTAAGACATTTTAAATATCCAAAATAAAAAAAACAACAAATATAGTGGAAATAAAAACAACTTGATTGTTTCCCTTCAAAAACATTAATCATCAGAATGGAGATTATGGAGCACAGTTTCATTTATCATGCAAGTAAATGCCGTCTTCAAAGTTGAAGACAAAAAACCCACAAAAGACGTAGATTCTTCCACCAGGAGTTAAAAGGACCAAACAGACGAGCCTCTGGGACCTGAAGTGCCTATAATTTGATCAGTCATGAAATATCATGCCAGACCAAAGCAGGACTCTTTTCAAACAGACATGAAATTACCAGACAGAGGCTTTAATAAGCTCACACCTGTAGCAGAGCCACCCGGCACGCCCCCATCTTGCATGCTTTGATCTGAAAGGACAGGAAGCAGGAGACACTGTGTGTGTGTGTGTGTGTGTGTGTGTGTGTGTGTGTGTGTGTGTGTGTGTGTGTGTGTGTGTGTGTGTGTGTTTGGGGGTGGGGCTGCAGGAAGGAATGCTTCAGCAGAGTAAACAGTGTGAGGCTTCCTGTAGAAAACACTTCAAAGCGGTAAAGAGGAAACCAGGATGACACGCAGAAAAGCATCAAAGGAAGGTAGGAATTGTCCATCAACAGGAGAAAACTCGACACCGACCCGCCGACTCCATCAGAAACCAACCAAACAATGATACAAGCAGCACTGATTCTGATTTGAACTGCAAAAAACCCATCTAATTTAATTCTCACCTCGTCTTGAAAGAAATGCACAGCAAAACAAATTTACATGGAGACGGTGGGGACTTGGAACAGACATCACTGAAGACTAATGGCTCGAATTGAAAGCTAATTGTTTCCCAAATGGATCCAGATCCATACCAATGTCCATAAAATCACCAGGGCCGGCCCAAGGTATAAGCAGCTGCTTTGAGCCCCACACACCACCAGGGGGCCCAAGAACAGCAGGCCAGCATGATAACATATGCTAGCCTGAATAATACAAAGTAAATGCTATTACACTTGGAAAAACCATTTCTATATTGTTATTATAGTTGTTACACAAATAACAGCCACTTTTCAAGAAACTTAAGATATCAGACTTGTCTCTATCTGCTGATGTTACGTTCAACTAGTTAAAATAATATGACACTTAAATACCACTGTGGACTTCAAAAGTTTAGCTTGTTACTCGTTAAAGTCAATAACCTCACACACACACATGAACAGTTATTAATATTCATTCATAAATATTTTCTGTTTTATTTTAAAAACTGGAGATAAATGGTCATAATAATGTTAATTTAATTATATGTATCTGAAAACATTGTTTTAAACTCAACCTCCACTGATATTGGTGCTTAACTGAGTATTTTTAAAACAAGCAAATTATTTCCTATAAATTAAACCATTAATAACTCTGTAGCTTAACTGTTGACATGTAAACGTAAAATCACTGCAGCATAGAGTCTAGATTATAGAAAGTTATCTTGGGAATTGATCTGCGCTCAAAACCAAACATTTCATCCCTGAAACAGTCAGGTGTTAAAGAACAAAAAAAGGAATCAAGTTAAATATTAATAATAATAAATAAATATCTGTATGCAATGAGTTTTACAGCACATTAAAAACAATTTCAAATGGATAAAGAATTAAAACAGTTCTTCCCGTTTGTGTCTTAACTCATCATCAACCATCTGGTAGTTTTTTTTTGTTTGTTTGTTTATTTGTCTCTTTATTTATGTAAAATCTGGATCTACTTGTTTATTTTTCCATGAAGCATGAAAGCAGAACAGGAGTTTTAAAATTAACTGAATCTACCTAAAATCTTCTGTTTTTTGACAATTTATATCCAACAGAAAAATCTGACAATAAACAACTTAAGAAAAATTGAACTGTTCTAGTTTAATACTTTGAAATCCAGCAGAAACACAGATTGCTGAGACATTTTTAACACACCAGGTGATTTTAGATCACTATAAAGAATAGCTAATGTTTAAGTGCTGGTATGTTTGGAAAATGTGGCTAAAAGCTGTTAATAAACATTTAAATGAACTGAAATACATCCAAACCTCATTATTTTGAGAAACACATCGAGGAAGTTTGTCTGCTTTCCAGGATTTGAAAAACTGCAGCCCAGCACCAGCACAGGTAGGAGACCAGAAACAAACCTTTCCACCACTGAATGCTAAAAGCTGCGAAACACATATAAAAGTTGTGATTTTTTAATTTGTTTTTCACCTTGTAGTTGCAGCGCTCCTGGTTTGCTCGCCTGTAGCCTGAAGTCCCGCATCCAGCGGCGAAAAGCAGAAAAAACCCGCAGACAGAGAAGAAGAAACTCCGAGGAGCCGCCATTCCGCTCTCAGGTCCTGAGCCACTCTGAGCTCCGGCTCCCCACGCAGGTTTTTACGTGGAGACACTGACACGGCTGCTGGGGCCGAGCCACAGAGGTATGGCAGGACAGTTTGTCATACAATAGACACACATTCAAATGTAAGTATTAGGGCCTAGCTAAGAAAAATACATGTAATACAAATTTGAAAATGTTACATTACGAGAGTAAAGTCGAAATAATATGAGAATAAAGTCGTAATATTATGAAAATAAAATCATAATATTACCAGAATAAAGTCAAAATAATATGACAATAAAGTTTTAATAATATTTAAATAAAGTCACAATATTGTGAGAATAAAGTCATACTTTTACCAAGATAAAATCATCGATCAATCAATTAATCAAATTTTATTTGTATAGCACATTTCAGCAGCAAGGCATTTCAAAGTGCTTTACATCATAACAAACACAGAAACACAAAGTCCTGCAACATAGAATCAACAATCAGAACATGACATTAAGTCAAGTTCCATCATTAAATTTATAATTGATTACGTTTCAAATACAGTTCTAAACAGGTGGGTTTTTAGTCGAGATTTAAAGGAAGTCAGTGTTTCAACTGTTTTACAGTTTTCTGGAAGTTTGTTCCAGATTTCTGGTGCATAGAAGCTGAAAGCTGCTTCTCCTCGTTTGGTTCTGGTTCTGGGGAAGCAGAGCAGAACCAGAACCAGAACCTGAGGGGTCTGGAAGGTTGATACAACAGCAGATCTTTAATGTATTGAGGTGCTGAGCCGTTCAGTGATTTATAAACTAACAGGATTTTAAAGACTATTGTTTGAGCTCCAGGGAGCCAGTGGAGGGACTTTAAAACTGGGGTTATGTGATCTATCTTCCTGGTTTTAGTCAGAATGCGAGCAGCAGCAATCATAATATTTCAACGTTATTCTCATAACACTACAACTTCCTTTTCAAATTAATTCGACTTTATTTTCTTAGTATTATGACTTTTTTTCTTAATCACGGGTATTCTCATAATATTCTGACTTCATTCTTGTAATCTTATTTTTTACGTTTTTAGTGTGACCCCAATACTCCATCATAATGTAATATTACTTAAACACAAAGACATTGTCACTGGAAGTACTTTGCACTGTTCTAGTTTGTTTTCACAGAGCTGGGCGATATGGCTTAAAAATAAAATCTCAGATTGTAGTAGAAAATGTAGTAGAAAAAAAACGTTAATATTTTTTGTGTTAGAGTTCTCATAAAATTACCACTTCATTTTCCAAATTTCACGACTTTATTCTCAAATTATTTCGGTTCATATTTGACATTTATGATAAGAGTCCAGCTCTTCAGGGCGTGATTTAATTATATGCTTCACTGACCTGCCATACTCAGGTGGAGCCCTTATTTAGCCATCTTAAACAAAATGTTCCTGATCTGAAGTTATCCTGCTTTTCTTGAAATCTTTCAAAGTTTTGTTGTTGTTTGTTTTACCATATTTTGGGGAAACAAATTCTGATTTTATGCCCCAACATACAATAAGAAAATCAAAATTCACAACATCTTCTATTGTGAATTTTGCTCCCTATGATTATCTTTGATAAAACAGACGGACTTTTTTCTCAGATCTCTTTTGAAGAAGCAGAACCTCCTGGCTAATTATGTAGAATCCAAACATATAAAAATATAATAAATTATTTAGAAGGGGAGTTAGATAGAAATAACAAATGGCTTAAAATTGAATTTACATTTGGACTTTTCTTGGCGTTACATAATTGCGCCCTCTGGTGGTTAATGTTTGTTCCTGAATCTCTCCGTTTCGTACCGTCTCCATAATTAATCAATAAAAACAACTAGAAAAATTAACATCAAGTCAGTTTCTCATTACTATTTCATCCCTTCTTTTTCCATTTTACTACACGAGCAAACAATTTATCATTTATGTAATATTAGGAGGAAGTAATACAATTTCTCAAATCAATGTAATTTAATCCACTTAATTAGTATTTTAACATGAATATTTATTTAACTGCTGTGGGGGCTTTCATAGAAATTTTACCCCTATTGCCATTTCACGTTATTTATTTATTTTTTGGTCACCAACTGATTTGGCAACCCAAAAGTGCCACAAATCACTGCTTTTATCACACATCCAATTAAAACGTTATGAGGAAAACAGCATTAGGACGTTGTAAAAATACCTCAAGAATCCTGCCAGAACATTTTGAGACGTATTGTGAATGGCAGGAATGTGTTTATTCAGGCCACTGCATGCTGCTTGTTCAATGATGCATGATGTCATGAACAAACATCTTTATTTTTGCCGTTCAGAATGTGGTCTTTAAAATGGCTTTTGGACTGGATTTATAGGCATCCTGGCCCATAAAACCGTGTTACCACTTTGACCAGCGGAGGCTCTGCGTTCAGGAAAGGAGGCAACAGAATGCAGTTGAGATGGATTTTATTTGAAACTGCAGTCACATTTGAACCAACACCCATTTCTCCAGTGAGACAAAATACTTTGAGCAATTCCAGCACTGATACAAGGTAAAGGGGTGACAAAACAAAACAAGAAATAATTTATGCAAGCAATAAATGGTACCAATAAATATTTACATGCATGCAAATTATTAGAACTAACCTAATCTAAGGTCAATCAAAGATTAAATGTAATGTAACTCTTCAGAGCATTACCTCTCTTAATTGAAAATGGTGTGCTCCAGGAGCTTTTTAACAGCACCTGGAGCACCTGTCTCTCTTTGCTGCTCCACCCTGCTGAGCAGACACACCTGAAAGGTAAGACTCAAACAATTAACCTCAAATTGAAACAAACCAATGTTTCTCCACATTCTGCCAGTCCCTCCGCCTGAAAGAATGTTTAAATAAATGTCAATGTAACTGAAATAAAGAACAGAAACAAAAAACATTTGTTCTGTAAACAAATATATCAATAATTTATTAGGGATGGACCCCTTGGTCTCCATCACACGTGTTTTATATGATTTCTTAACCAGTAGCAATGTGTACCATTTTTGACTCGCTGAAGATTTCTTCATGGTTTTTCTTGACTCCAGCTGCTGTCCTCTTTGTGAAATTTACTCTGTCAACTGTTGGGTTAGAGGTCATCCCCATGATTGTGTGACCTACAGAACTGAACTGGCAGATAATTTAAAAGCGTTTGCAGGTGTTTTGAGTTAATCAGCTGATTAGTCTGTGGCACCAGGAGTCTTCAATATTGAACCTTTTCACAATATTCTAAATTTCTGAGACACTGAATTTGGCGTTTTCATGAGTTATTTGAAATATATCGGTCTGTACTGTATGTAATGAATGTATATTCTAATTGTATATTAGAATGTACAAATTTTACATTTTGAATGGAATTACTGATTTAAATAAACTTTTTCATAATATCCAAATGTTTTATAACTGGAATAAATAATATACCAGTGGGAGGTCACACATGATCTTGATCAGGGTGTCATATTTGAATCAACTACTTCAAAAGTGGATCAGAACTGAAATCTAAGTGTGGTTTTGAGAAAATGGCAAAGTCATTTCTTACAACCGCCAGGTCATCAGAAGGCTCCCATATCTGCTTTAATTTAAAAACAGAGCACAAATCTGAGATGTGTATTTGTCTATATGAGAATATTAATTAGTTTGTTTTGATGATTTCAGCAATGATAGATTCTAAGATTTTAACAATTAGAGGAACTGTAAAGTTTACTGTAATTGTTTGGTTACCATGTGATGCTACAAATTCAATCTTTTCTTTGTGTTTAAGCTTTGATTTGTCCATAAACCTGCCTCGGCAAATAAGCACATTGGTACTGAAATGCTGTTTTTGTTGCTGAACAGGAGGGAGATTACAGAACTGTTATGATAATGTGTGTTCATTATGCATAAAGCTCCAGCGAAAAATAAATATATAACATGGTTAAGTTATATATTACTTAACCAACGGTTTGTTTACGTAGGTCGTTGAAGTAGGACGGTACGAAATGAGGGCGCAAATTGGCAAAGAACCGTTTTTCTTCTTTCACAAACGGAGGTCTCCATTGTGGCTCCCATCACTCTGAGCCAAAATGGCGCCTATTGCCATTTAAACGAGAAGCCAATTAAATTCACGGAAGTCTGTACCAGCCAATCACAATCCCTCCGGTGGGCGGGGCCAGGCTGAACCGGGAGGAGCTCATTTGGGGTGTTGTGAATTCGTGGAACCAAGAAATCTTGAGTGGGAGTTGTAGGGCCAATTTGTTGTGATTTTTCTTTGCCAATTCGCTCCGATACCCGAAGCGCCAGTCGCGGCTATGCCCGGAATAGAGAAGCTGCCGTTGGAGGAGACGTTGGAGGACAGTCCGCAGGTAACTGTTGTTTCCCCTGGACCACCGCTAATGGTTCGCTAGCCGCTAGCTAGGCTAAGAGTGTTTTCCACCATCCGGCAGAGTGTTCCAGCTCAATGCTAACAGTCTGTAACCCGAATGGATCAGCTGATCCCTGTTTCCGCTGGGCTGCCCTGTCAATAGAACTACCGGATGCCGGTAAGACGTCTCGGTAATCAGAAATCTAACTGCCAGAAGAGGCGACCGTTTCCCTAGCCGCATCATTTCCAGTGACGACAGCCAACCCACTGGTCACAAACTAGTGACATCCGGCGGCTGCCTGTCACTTTTGCATGAAAATCCGCTTAGTGATACTGTAACCCTTACCTGCTGCAAATGTGAGGCAAAACACCTGCTGTGACGTCACATGTTGGCTGCAGAATGTCGTACCTGATACCGCTATGCATTGAGTCTGAAAGGATGAAATTTAACCGTTTTTTTATAGCTAGATGGGATCTGGGGTTTGTTTTGTAATGTTTTATTTTATTTTTTTTTTTTTTTTGCTCGGCTCCTTTTCACACTCCTGTTCAGGAAGAGCTCCCACTTTAACCATCAAACTCCCACTTGAAGAAAACGGAGATACTTAAAGGGGCAGTAATGTTTGTTTTACAGGCACAGAGTGCCATTTCATAGCACAATCAATTATCTGTGTTACCTTCAGTTTTTATAAAAATGCTATACATATTTAATATGACCTAAAAGAAAAATGGCTTTATATTTAATGCCTAGAAATTGGGCCTCTGTCTCTTTAAAAATTCCTCATCTTTCTGAAACAACGCCTCCAGGAAGTCACCACAACATTGCTCTTCTATTAACCCTACACTGAGAAGCAGCTTGTAAAGTTCAGCAGTTGTGCAGTTCCTTCAGGTGTTTGCTAATTGCTTCTGGCTAGTCTGTAGGAGCTGAGTAGTAGTTCTGCTTTGAGGCTGGAACGTCTGAAGCTTGGAAACTGCAGCTCCTTGAAGGCAGGGCTAGGTGTTTTGGACAGCTGAATGGTTGCCATGCCAATTACAGCATTTCTCAAACATGCATGAAAGAATCAAGGGAATACTCCAGGTATATTTTGGAAGAAAGAATAACTTTAGAACATGATGCAAAGCTCAGTAAAGTCTGTTTTACACAGTACTGCCAATTTAAGTTCTGAGTAGTCCACCTTCTTATGTATGGGAACCATTATGTCATCAGACATGGAGGATGTTGTGACCTGGAAATGCCAACAGAGCCACCACCTCTCCATGACAACACAAACTGGATCTGTGACTAGTTGCAGCCCTGGAGGAGTCCCACCTGCACGAGGAGCAAGCCAGAACTAGCTTGGTGACAGAAGCGGATTTCAAACCTGCGTTTTCTTCACCAGAGCTTTAAAAAAAAAAAAATTCAAACTGGTTTAGGAAACTTTGCAACGAAAGATGTTCTACTCAAAACATCAACCAGATGTGGAAATATTTCACCAATAGGAGACATTTCTACAAACATTTGTGCATGCTGCACTGCAAAAACACAAAATCTTGCCAAGTAATTTTTGGTCTAGTAGTTTATCTTAGTACACTTGAAATAAGACGAAACTATTTCATATGTCGCTTTTCAGCATGATATAAAAGCTTGGTTTGAGTCAGTACTTCGCAAATAGTGGGGCGAAGTGTCAGGGGGGCGCGAGAAATGCTTAACTGATAAACAAGCCTCCGGTCACTAGGTGGCAGCAGTGTTCAAACTAATCAACAGGCCGCCTGTTCCAGCCAGTAGAAGTAGCGACAGCCCTGTTGTAAACAGAGCGAAGGATACAAGCGCGGGTGATTTGAAACGTATCTACTGTCATAGAGGAGAGACGGAGAAATCTGACAGTAAAAAAAGAAACGGCAGCAGAGGTCAGTAAAGCGAGTATGACGGAGTTTTGTGGCCAAGCTAAGAGATTTTTATTTTCAAATACAAGAATACAGTCATATTAGCAGAATAATTTAAATATTGGCAAAATAAAGACGCAATATTGGCGGAAGAAAGTCGTTAAATTAAGAAGCTTCATAGAGTGATTTGTAACGTCTGGTTCTTTCTATTAAATAAAAACTTGTTTAAACAAATGTTTCAAAGTCATGGGGCTGAAAATTTGCTTCTGACGTGCTAAAACATTTAGTACTTAGTCATTTGTTAAACCAATACCAGTTAAATAACCTTACAAGTCACGAAAAGAAAAATATGATCACCGGGCGGCATGACAGAAAATAATTGAGAAACACTGGTTTGTCAATAAGTCTTTAATATTATCCTAATATTACTTTACTTATTACATGGGAAATGTCTTGTTATAAGTGAAATTATCTGTGAATGGAACTAGAACCTTTTAATCGATATTAAAGAATTATTGACTTTAAACAAGCTCATATTTCTTGCAGAAAATTTACTTTTATGTTAGTTTTGTCTTATTTCAAGGGAATTAAGATATTAAAACTAGACCAAAGTGTGAATGAACTATTGTGGAGACACCTTGAGTGCTGTGGGGGCGTGTAGTGGGTGTGGATTTGCACAGTCAGCGCTCATTGAGATCCTGTTTGTCACGCTGACTTCCTTCTTGCTCCTGTCGTTTTCTAATTTCTGCCTGCAGACGCGCTCCCTGCTGGGAGTGTTTGAGGAGGATACTGCCGCCATCTCCAACTACTGCACACAGCTCTATCAGGCCATGCAGAGGATTTATGATGCACAGGTACAAACCCTCAGGAGTGATGCATCTTTAACTCTGTTGGAGCCTCAACATCACAGGGATTCATGTTTGTGTTGCAGAATGAACTGAGTGCAGCGACACACCTGACCTCCCGACTGCTGAAAGAGTACGACAAACAGGTAGAAACCAGAAAAATGCAAACGTCTGGTAGGGCTGGGCAATACGTCTTCAAAATAAAACCTCAGATTTTCTCATACCAGAACCGATTTTCTATTTTTATAAATAAAAAAAATAATTATGTTATAAATGACAGAAAATATTTCCAAAAAGCAGTTTTTATTTAAATCATCCATATTGGAGTTTCAGGGCCAGGCTACCAAATATTATATAAATATAGTCATAACTAGAAAAAATTGCATTTCCTGCAAAAATGCAGAGTGAAAATTGCAGAAGCATTTGAAGTCAGAAATGTAAGAAAGAGGCAACAGCATCAGAATAAAGCCAGTGTTGTAGTACTCCAGAGCGGTTTTGGCCTCTGACATTGAGGACTCTAGACTTACAAGACTGGTCAAGACCACAACTGTGGAACTATCACTAAACTGCCAGCATACTGTCCAGTTTATTTAACATCCTTGTTTTCACTAGATGCAAAACATACAAATTTGAATGCAAGCAGTGACGTGACTCATTGCTAATTAGGTTTTTGTTACCGCTGTCATCCACCACCTACGATCGATTTATCATTTACTTTTTTAATTGATTGATTTGATTTCCTCTGCTGTGTACAGTGTACTTAAGTATAATCTAGGGCTGTTGTAAAAGAATATTTTAGTAGTGGAGTACTCTATAGAACATTTTTACGATTATCGAGGAATCGAATCTTCCTCTGTCTTTCTCTCTCTCTCATTCTCTTTGTCTGCCATTCCTACCGTTCGCTCCAAAACTGTAATGACGCAAAGAAAGCTGTCGTAGTCCAACCATCGCACCGCAAAATTCAACAATCCTTATTTGTCCCCTGACAAAACGTCACACACTTCAACACCTTGCTGCTAGCACTTCACAACAACTCATAGGCAGAAGTAAGAGCACTGCCCACCACAAATAATGATCTGGGCAGAACACAGTGCGCCACATAATAAAACGTAATTTAATGAAGCTTTGAGACAGATACATTCTCCTCGAGGAATTTTAATAATCGAGATACTCAAATCATTCGAGGAATCGTTTCAACCCTAGTTTAATCAGGGGTGTAAATTGTAATCTGTCAAAAATGACGGATGGGTCTCAGATGTTCCCGTTTCTTTAAAAAAAAACAAAAAAAAAAAACTGGTCAAATATGGAAAGTATTTTAAAACATGATGGATGTAAAAAAAAAAAGACATAAATATTTTTCCCAGGATAAAACTGATCCAATTAGACGTTTGATGTTTTTAACAGCTCATCCTTGTGGTTGATGTTTCCAAGTCAGACTCACCGACGTTCAGCGCTCAACCAGGTCATTTGAAGTACTTTGTATTTCCTGATTTTTGGTTTTCATGAACCGTTGGATCATCCGTTCACCCAATATTGAATAACCATTACAAGCTTTGTAAAAAAAAAAAAGTAAATAAACATTCCTCAATAGTCACATTCAATCGTGTCTAGCGCAATTCTGCCTACCAAGATGGCCGTAAACTACAAAATTCACAGACTGAGAACAGAATATGAGTTGCATCATAGCGTGGCGACAAGGCCTGTCCTCCAACAAATTTGTTCTTCTTTTCCCCAGATTTGAAGGTGTAGTCTTCATAGTCCACCATATCCCATGATTCATTGCAAGTGTTCAGGCAAAGCGACAATAGCTGTGAAGAGCAGCAAATTATCTTGCAGTATTACACTTTAAGCGACAACATGATTTTTTTGCAACGTTTTTAGGCAAGAATGTAGCTTTGTGAATCTCAAATGTCTGGTTCATCAATACGTTACCTAATTGCAACTTTTGTAGATGTCATATTAAAAGAGAAGTAAATTTCTGTCAAAAAATGAAGAAATTTTGAGATTTATCTCAGAATTTTTTTTAAAAAAAAAATAGGAAAACTTGAGCTCAAAAAGTCTTAATTACGCAAGAAAAAAAATCTCAGAAATCTTCAGATCTGAGTTTCAAAAGTCAAAAGATTTCTACTTTTTTGAGTTTAGCAATTTAATTTTTATTTTTTCAAAAAAAATTCTGATTAATTTTTTTGTTTAATCTCTTATATGGTTTTAATGCACCGCTGTAGACATGCTGCTAATGAATTCTGCTGCATGTCCGACTGAAGTTATTAATCTAACCCAGCATTCTGTGTTTCTGCTGCAGCGTTTTCCTCTAGGGGGCGATGATGAGGTGATGAGCTCCACCCTGCAGCAGTTTGCTAAGGTCATTGATGAGGTGAGTCCTGGTTCTGGGACAGATGGGACCGCAGTTCAGAGCGTGTCCTAACTTCCAGTGTCCCTGTCTCTGTCCAGCTGAGTTCCTGTCACGCTGTCCTGTCCACCCAGCTGGCCGACGCGATGATGTTCCCCATCTCTCAGTTCAAAGAGCGAGACCTGAAGGGTAGGAAACCGTAACCGGCCAATCAGAACTCACCGTCATCTCACAGATCTGGAAGCTTTATAGCCAAAGTGTCCAAACTTTTTACAACCGGAGCAACAACTGTGAAGTTAAAATGAATCATGTGGCATATTTTAAGTATTAAATACTTACTTTTTTAAAGTAAGTATTTAATACACCTAACACAAAATAACATTAAAATGTAATGCTTTTTTTTATTAGGAAATATTTGCCAACGATATTCAGCTTGTTGCATTTTATTACAGAAAATGTAATAAAATGCAACACGTCCTTCTGACGTCTTAACGTTTCTGATCAGCACAAATAGACGTTTTGAAGCGATTTCCTTACCTTCCTGGTGTTTTTTGTCTTTCCAGAGATCCTCACGCTGAAAGAAGTCTTCCAGATAGCCAGCAACGGTAAGACAGTGAAGCTTCCACTCATCGGTTTTTCCTTCCATCGTATTTTCCAAAGTTAGAGGAGTTTCAGAATTTATCGGTTAATCAAATTTTTGGATTTTGAAGATTTTTAAAAAATCTTCTCCAGTTCAGAGTGATGTCAGGCGCCCACGGTGGCCATCTTGTTTGACAAACAATGTTTTATTGCTTCTGTTTATTGAATACAGGTTAATTCTGCGACAGAGTATTAGGGCCAGGTTAAGACTTTTACAAGAACTTAGATGTAATATTAGGAGAATAAAGTAGTAATATTATAAGCACTCCAGCATGGAAAATAACAAACTGATTTCCTTTTGTTGGCAGATCATGACACGGCAATTAACAGATACAGCCGCCTGTCAAAGAGGAGGGACAATGACAAGGTAATGACATCTCAACCAAAAGTAACATTTTTATCATCTGATCTCCTCCTAACAACCGATTTCAGACTACCCAGAGTTTTTCCAAAAAGTTGTCTTTATTTTTCTTTTTCCTGGAAGCAAATTGGTTTCGCTACAGAGAGAAATCCCATGAGAGGGTAAGGTTTTTGATGTTGTCGTCATAGGTTAGAGCGGAGGTGGTGGAGGACGTCTACACCTCACGCAAGAAGCAGCACCAGACGATGTTGCACTACTTCTGTGCCCTGAACACATTGCAGTACAAGAAGAAGACGGCTCTGCTGGAGCCACTACTGGGCTACATGCAGGCTCAGGTGCACACACACACACACACACACACACACATTTATTCCATCTCATATTGTTGCTGGACCATTCACCTCTATTACTGCATTTTACTTTTTCTAATGTCATGCAGCCTTGATTTTGATATATTTATCTAGCTGCCTTCTTACGAACAACAAATTAGATCAAATATAATTGCAAAACTCATGCACCTATTGAATATTTCTGTCTATCCAAGGTGTCACTATGGATGAACACATTTTTGTTAGTTTTTCTATTTGAATTGTCTAATTGTTTTCTCAAAAAAGGGCTCATTGTAAGCTGGGATTAGCTAGAACTGGGGTGATGCGCTCCATCTTCCTGGTGTAGGTGTCACATGAAGTACACCAGTCCTCCACCAGAGGGCGCAAGTGAAGTGTTGACTTCAAAAAACTTCTAGGATTGTACCTATAGAGCTGAAACAATTCATCGCTTTAATCATGATGAATCGATTGAAATAATTGTCAACTAATTTAGTAATTGATTAATCGGTAACTGGAGTATACAGACTCTATTTTCTGGAAGAACAACAGAGTTAAAGCAGAAATAAAGCCAAAACTGTACAAAGAATATTACACATTTTGCGTTTAGATGAAAAACCTTCTTTATTAATATGTTCAAACCTAGGACTGTCATAGTTTTAGCTTCACCTGGTTCAAATTCTGTAGGATTCTCCTATTAAGCACCTTTTGCATCCAATTATTAGTTGGTAAATTGAAAAAGTATTCATACTTATTTAAGTATTTATTTAGTTCATTTGCTATGTTCTTACATCTTAGACAGTAAAATGTTTATTTTCTTTAGAAAAGCCATTTATTTGTTTATTTACTTTCATTTTTACACATTTTAACATATAAAGTAAGATTAAGGGGTTTAAAGAAAAATCTGCAGAAAGTGATAACTTTTTTTATTTGATTACTAAAATAAACGCCAGTTGCAGCCGTACATAACAACTGGGTTAAAAACTTTTGATAAATGTTTTATATCCTGTCATCTTGTTGATTTTAATGTAATTTGTTGTGTGCAGATCAGCTTCTTTAAGCTGGGCTCTGAAAACCTCACCCAGCAGTGGGAGGACTTCCTGGGAACAATAGGAACCAGCGTCCAGAAGTAAGAATGTCGGACTGTCGCCATAATCTGGAGCTTTATTTTTAGAGGTAAACATGTGAAACGTGTCTGCAGTGTGCGCCGGGAGATGGAGGAGGAGGTGGGGCAGATGCAGGAAAACATCCAGCAGATGGAAAGGTCATGTGACCCTCTGTATGCACCATGTGACCCTGACCCCGCCCACTCGCCCGTTTGTCGCAATCTAACCAGGAAGCAAGGCTACCTTTACATCCGCAAGTAAGACGCAAGCTCCTCCTGCGTGTTTTAACTCTTCTACAGTTGTTTTATCAGGGTCGGTGTTTTTATTGTTTCTCAGTTAAAATGTAAAGTTTAGGGGTTCATGGAGGATTTATGGGCAGTCATAATCTTACCTGCTGTTGGTGGCTGTTTTTGTGTTTTCATTTTGGATAGACACAGATGGGTTTTATTTGAAGGCCAAGGTCAAAACATATATTTCTGTGGTTTCATTAAACCCTTAGGAGAAGTGTGACATGTTTGTGTTTTCTTTTACCCTGTAACAGGTTCAGATGGAAAAGGATTTGTGCCACTTTTTTCCACTTTGACTGTGATGTAGTAATTCTGTTTTTAATCATAATTGACTGATTAATTGACTTTAATCAATCCATCAATCAACTTTATTTGTATGCTGCATTTTAGCAACACAGCAGTTAAAAGTGTTTTATATTGTCAACACATAAAAAAACATCATAAGCACATCGTTTTGTGAAAACAAATTTTGTCAAATGCCATTGTTAAAATCATCAATATACGTCAAATATATTGACCAATGTTTCATGTATAATGTTTCAGAAGCAACTCTGACCATCTGGATTTTTAATTGTGGTTTAAAGGAACTCAGTGTTTTGGCTGTTTTGCAGTTTTCTGGAAGCGTGTTTCAGATTTGTGGTGCATAGAAGCTGAATGCTGTTTGTCCAGGTTTGGTTCTGGTTCTGGATGGAGAGCAGTTCCACCAGGTGTTTGCTAATTGCTGCTGCCGCTAGTCTGGTGGGGCCAGTTTTGGCAGATTGTGGCCGTTTTCCTGAGCATTTGAAGTTAAACGCGACTCCTCTGTGTGTCTGGCAGTAAGACGGGCCTCGTGTCGTCGTCATGGGAACGTCAGTACTTCTTCACGCAGGGAGGGAACCTGATGCAGCAGGGCCGCGGCGAGGTGGCGGGCGGCCTGGTCACGGACCTCGATAATTGCTCCGTTATGGCTGTCGACTCGGACGACCGTAGATTCTGCTTTCAGGTCACCTCCTTCGATGGCAAAAAGTGAGATTGCTGCTTTTCTTTTGCTTCCACCGCTCTCATGAGTTTTTAATTTATCTACAGCTCTTTCCGTCTTATTTGTATCGTCAGAGTCGTGACGCTGCAGGCGGAGAGCAGAAAGGACTGTGAGGAGGTAAAATGATTTCCTGTCATCCATCTTCTTCGTTAGCTGATGTTTTCTGACGCCGAGTCTCTCCTGCTTCCTCCAACAGTGGATCGCAACCATCAACAATATCTCCAGAAGGATCTATCTGAGCGAGAACGCAGAGGTGTGTTTTCTGTTTCACAGGCATTTCATTTTTAATCAACTCTATTAGAACAGAGCAGCTCACGACGTTAAGTGAAAATTAAATGGAGCACAGCTCAGTTTGAAGAGAACTGCCTTTATAAAGGCATGTTGTTGTTTTCGGAATGAAAAGTAGTTTCCAGAGTGGGTAGTAACTCAGTTACAATTACTTGAGTAACTTTTTAGAAAAAAAAAAAAACTTTTTGGAATTATTCCATTTACTTTTTCTTGAATAATTTTATTATGAGGTATAACTACTCGGGTAGAATCGATGCTCTTCCCTCTGAATGAAGAAAAAGCTTGTTTTAACCAAGTTCACCAGATACAGGCATGCCGTTCTGTTACAGTTTCATAAACTTCATATTGAAAAAAACAAACATTTTCTTTTGCCTGCTTTTGTTATTTTGTAATTATGTTATTTATATGAATAATTTTAATTTTGGTCCAAAAAAATACCTAAAACTTCCTCATAAATTTAAATTTTGGTCCATCTGATTTTGTATTTTTTATATATTAAATGATGTTTCGATCAGTTACTCAGTACTGGTGTCGCCTGGTACATGACTCCGGCTCCACCCCCATGCTGACGTAAGCGATCCTCCGCCAATCATTCCGGGGTACTTGTCAGCCACTGACCAATCAGTGTTGCAAGTACACTTACTCCGACAATATTGACAGTATTTATTATAGCAAACATGCTGCAGTCAGAGAGATTTTAAGGAAAATTATCACGTCCAAGTTGTCAATGGGGAACAAGCGATCCGACAGACGTTACCCAGAATGCATAGAGGGGGGAAAGCAATTTATTACATTTCCAAAACCAAAATGGAGTCTGGAATAACACAAGAAATGGATCATGGACTGCAGCCCCACCTCACGTCCAGTTGAATGAAACTGGTGGACGGGAACTACCACGTTAGTCAGTACGACGGTAACCGGTAGTAAACAACCAATTTTTTGTCATAACGACACTTACTGGTAGTTCAATCGAGCCCTGCAGCGGTTAATTAGGCAAATAACTAAACACAAGTGAATAAAAAACTATACATAGGTATCCCCTATGCTGTTTCAACCTAATGTCTTAGTATTGCTTCCTAATGTATTATCTGGAAGTAATCTGGCTGAGGGCTAAAGGGTTCCGTGCTATCGGCTCCGCGCTAACGCCTCAGGCTCCGTGTTAAGGACAAAGGACTGACGGCTGAGCGTCAAATAAACACAACTCAGTTAAATTAACTGAGCGCTTCGGGGGTTCCGAAACATGCTTTGTATTTTGGTGAATGAATAAGGTCATTTTATCAATTTTATCACTAGCTAAGAGGATTTTGGCGGTGTTGAAAAAATGTCTGATTTGTTCGGGCAAACGTCCATCATGAATGCTTGATTATTATTGGACGCTTCTTGACCTTTGGGGCGGAGCCTCGGGGAGGGATTTCTCACAATGGCGGACAAGAGAATGAATGACAACGGAGCGCAGCAACGAAAGAAAAAGAAGAGCGCGACCGAGAGGTGATGAAGAAAATATCCAAGCTAACAGTTTTTTTTTTGTTTTTTTTAAACTCATATTGGACATGGAACAGAACCATCGTCCCTCTCCGCTTCTCAAGACGTTAGCCTTGCTAACCGCGGTTCTATGGTCCGCCAGAACCTGGATCTCTGACTGACCCGGTGGCGCCCACAGGCGGCGGGAGGGCGAACTTCTTCGCCAGGTGCAGCGATGACCACGGATAATCCGTACAGTATTGATCCTGCGCTTTGGGTAAAAACTGATGAGTTGGTGTGAGCTTACTGGGCTGAGCAAGAAGCAGGGAACATGGATGTTAATTTTAAAGCATCGGAACATCTTTACAAACATCAGAAACGATTCTTCTCCGTGTCGCGTTTTGAAAGCAGCTTGAAGCGGTGAGTACTTCCAAACACGAGTTATCCTCCACCACCGCGGCTGTGTTTGGTATTTTAAATGATGCTAAAAGTCAGTGGAAAAAGCAACAGAACGAGTCAAAAAGAAAGAAAACGGCTAAAGTCACAGAAAAGTAATGCGACTGCTCGCTCGCGCTCAATGTGAAGTTAAAAAGCGGAACTAGCTTTAGCCTCCAGCTAGCAGCAGCGGGAGGAGCTATGCTAATCATGGCGAAGGGCCAACTGTAGACTTTAGCCTCCAGATGCGTCCTGCCCTGACACGCAGCTAAATCCAGTCATCACCGAATAAATAAACTTGATAATTACAGTTGATAAAAACTGAAAGAGGAAGGGAGACAGATAAAGATAGAAATGAAGAAGGATAAATAAATACTGTACATAGAGGATGGATAGAGAACATTGTCAAATTTTTCTTCCTTAGGAAAGCTCTTGGTCTCGGGTTCGGTGGTCTTGACTACAGCGCTGATACGTGGCTCCTTGGTTGCATGTCCTCCCCACCCACCTTCTTTCCATCCCCTTTCTATTGGATATATATATATATATTTTTTCAAAATAAATGCCAATACTGTAGTGGCAAAAAAAAGTGAAGTTCATGCTATGTTGGGACAGGAGACAAAATGTTTCCATCCCTGAAATTATGATGCATAGAATCATATATCTAAGTTTAAGCTGTGTTACAGAGAGTAAACACAATAAAAACATGTTTTATCTATGGGATTAATTAAAATGGCACATTTCTGATTTATTAAAAATACGATAGGTAAACTTAATGAAATTGTATTAGTGATTAGGTAATGCATTCAACAAATACTTTTACTGCTAATACTTAAGTATTTTTAAAAGCCTGTACCTTTTTACTTTTACTGAAATAAAAATGTTAATGTGATACTTTTACTAGAGTACATTTTTGTCTGTGTATTTGTACTTTTACTTAAGTACATTTTTTGAGTACTTTCTCCACCACTGGACATAGGACTAGTTGGAGAATTTTCTTGCCCACCGTCTTTGCCTCAGTGTTGGTTTATAAGTCAAAAACATTTCTCTGGTAACGCATTGAGGTCCGTTACGTCTGCCATAATAACAGTTTGCTTGTCGGAGGTAAGCTCTACTTCTGCAAGGGAGCGGATCTGTTGAAGTAGTGCTTCTCTTAGTTGAGTATAATATTTTTAAAGAGTCGGTTTGTTGTCACAACTCTGCCTCAGTGTCGTGACAACAACACTGAGGCGCTGCCTTTCTAAAAGTTTCATATGAAATTTAAAAGCAGCTGTGTTCCTGGTAGGAGCTGGCAGCCAGAGTGAACCAAACCGCCCTGGAAGCGGTGACGCCATCACCCTCGTTCCAGCAGAGACACGAGAGCATGAGACCCAGCAGGTGAGGCGGTACTAATGGGAAACTCAACAGACTGCCCCCTGCTGGTGAGTCTGATCACTGCGTCTGTTCTCTCCATTCCAGTAAGGGCCGAACGGGCCGAACGAGCAGCATCAGCTCAGTTGGTTCTGAGCCGTCGCCCGCTCTGTCTGTCCTCTCGTTGGACGCACTGGTTGCTCCGGACACGCCCATCCAGTTTGACATCATCTCCCCCGTCACAGAGGAGATCTCGGGTCAGAACAAGACGGCAGCGCAGCCTGGCAGGTGTCTGACAGAACCTTTTTATTCCTGACGCCTCACTCACACTCACAGGGTTTTCTTATGAAATAAAGTAGATTTAATGAACGATGTCTGATCTTTTTTCAGGCTCTAAGTACAAGAGGCTCTACTCTTGGGTAAGAGTAGAAATACTTTATCTCTAAAAATGACTGCTTGTGTTTCTGCAGAAGGAGTAATCCGTTTGGAGAATCTGGAGATAACTCAGCAGAGGACAGTGAAGGTAAATCCTGTTTACCTGCAGAATTTACATTTATTCTCTTGTTTGAACCTCATTATTACCAGTCAGGTGTCTAAGCAGCATCACCTTAATATGAAATGTTTCTTTGGTTTTTCTGCCTCTTGTGCCCATAATTGCACAATTATGGAGCCAGAAATAAAGCTAAATGGTTAAAAGTAATAAAGTTTAGCTTTTGTTTAAATGTTGCTCATTAAAGTTTCTAGAAAGAAACATTAAACTTGTATTTTTCTTTCCCAATAGGTTTTAAATTCTGAGCATTTAATTAATAATTTAAGGCAGGGGTTCCAAAGTATGGCCTGTGGGCCATTTGAGGGCCTCTGACACATTTTTTGTGGCCCCCAACTGCAGTTCAAGAATGATACAAATGTGTTTATTAAACTTTGTATTTTTAATCAAACATAGTTTTCTTGCAATGGAAAATGTTAAGTATGACAAAAATATTTAACTAAGCTTTTATAATAAAAAGAACCACGTCTATCTAGAGACTTTTAGTAAATACCCAAATTTGTTTTCATTTAATGTATTTTTAAGCATTTTGAAAGAACTAAATCATGTTCTGAAAATTGAGAAGAAATCTGTCTAAAAAGAACTTGAAAATGAGATGCTTTTATGCCAATACAGCAAAATCCTTTTTACTTTATGGATCTACGATGAATAACTTTAACCTTTTCATACAAAAAATTAAAGACAAATGAAATTGGATGACTTTATTTGCTTGATTGTATTTTATTTTTTAATTTTTCTGGAACATGTGAGAAAGTTTGGTTTAAGTTTTGCTTCTTCGTTAAAATGTCAGCACAAATAAAGTTGAGTAGTTGAAGACAAGCAGCCATTTTCTGGTCCAGATTCGATCCTCCACCAGCTTTTCATCGTTCGGTTCCTCGGGTCGATGGAGGTGAAGACCGCAGAGTCAGCAGACGTCATATCGGAGACCATGAGGCAGATCTTAGCCGCCAGAGCCATCCACAACATCTTCAGGATGACCGAGTCTCACCTGCTGGTCACCTGCGACTGCCTCAAGTAACGGCAACACCCTCTGTTTGTTGGGCGAGGAAATGTAGCATGTAGCTCACAAAACAAGGCCACAAATGATGCTAACTTCATGAGAACAAGTAATATGATTTTAGTAACTAGATATTCCTTTGTTTACAAATGAAACTCTGACAATCTGTTTTAAATCATCTGTAAACAACAAGAGTTTAGCAGCAAACCGATAACATAGCTAAAACTGACACCATAAAACAGGCAAACTTTTTTTTATTAATCTTAAATACAGAATGCATACATACATTTTTGTACAGTTTTAGCTTAATTACTGCTCTGAGTTCGTTTCTGCTTCAGCAATTGGCCTTTTTCTAAATATGTGTTCTGCAGTTAATCGATTAGTTGATTATTGTTTCAATAATCGATTAATCACGATTTTTTGTTTCAGTTCTAAAGAATAATGCTGCTTTCTTCTGAAACTGTACTTGGAAATATATATTAACATGCAGTTACCTGCATGAGCTTTATTTTAGTAATTAAGTAATTATATTTACCTCAGAGCTTTGCCCTTTTCTATTTTATTACTTTAGTAATTGATTAGTCTATTGATTAATTGGATAAAAACAATTGCCCATTGAATGAATTAGTGAAAAGTAAAATTATAGAAAATTAATAAATAAAAACTTTAAAAAACGCAGTTATCTCCATTTTCCGAGCTGTTTTCTACTCTTACCTAAAGTTGAACCCTTTGTCTTCCAGACTCATTGATCCCCAGACGCAGGTCACTCGACTCAGGGTAAGCTGCTCCCAGTTTTCCTCTTTACTCCTGTCCTAGTCAAAGTCTTTCCGTCTCTGCTCACTGTCCTCTGACCTGCTGCAGTTCCCGCTGTCCAGCGTCGTCCAGTGTGCGTCCCACCAGGACAACAAGCGGCTGTTCGGCTTCGTCCTGCAGGCGGCCGGCGGCCGAGGCGACTCTCGGGTCGTCTGCTACATCTTTGAGTCCAACAACGATGGAGAGAAGGTCCTGGTTCTGTCCTCTGAGTCTTATTTATCACTAAAAATCAATTATTTACATAATAAATTAAAAGGATCTCAGTTATTTCCATTTGCATGATTTATTGTTTTTCTCTTTTGTCTCTTTCCCAAAAACTGGATGACAAAAGTCTTCAGTCTGGTGCTTTGGTGTCAACTAGCCTCTTGTTTTGAAGGACAGTTTTGTTTATATGTAACACTACCAGTATTAAATGTTCAGTAGAATTTAAAGTTTATTGATCTTTAAGAATGTGTTATTGCATCAGTTGGACCTTTTTGACTGATCAGCGATTAACAATTTTTAAAAAGTCTGGCCTGCCCATTTCGATTTTGGCCAATACCAATTTTTATTTTGTCTGAAATGTGGCTAAATATAGCAAGAAAATTGCTGAGTTGGCAACAGTCGGGTGACTATTGTTAACTTTAAATGTGCAGACATGACCTGGTGGCCCGGTCTGTCAGACCTCTCTGACGGGAGAGAAAGAGGACAGAGGTCGATTTTTAGACCTTTGCTGAGGTAGAAAAGGTTGAAGGATAAGATCAGCTTTAAATGTAAGCATCAGCCAATCACTGATCTCCCAAAATGAAGGAAATCGGCTGGTCGATAAATTGGTGCACTCCAAATTGTTACCATATTACAATAAAATGGACTTAAAGCTACAATATTATTGTTTATCGCAATAACTTCTGGGACAGTTTATCGTCTAGCAAAATTTATCGTAATTCTGACCCAGATTTCTGTCTTTAGATCTGCGACAGCATCGGTCTGGCCAAGCAGATAGCGTTCCACTCAGAGATGGTGAGTCTGAATCAGAGCTGATTCTCTCGTTCAGTGGTGCAGTTCTGGTAAACGTTTGTTGTTTTTCAGGAAAGTAAAGCGGTGGAGAAGAAGAAGGAGCAGGATAAGGCCAAAGAGAAACAGCAGGAGGAGCTCAACAAGCAAAGGCAGATAGAAAAGGTAAAACTGCGCCAGAGGACAGAGCGAATTAATAAACCGTAGTCGGAGTTAAACTACTTCAACATCTTTTTACTCAAGTATATAGTTGCCAAGAAATTACTGAAGTAAGATTAAAAAAATATTTAAAGAACTCAAGTAGTTGAAAGCATGCAGGAGCCAAATTTTTCTTTTTATCTGCAATTAGAAAAATATTTAAGAAATATTGTCTCTTTCACCTGCAGAAGAAAAAATAAAGCATGTACCATATTTCCAGACCACAGAGCGCACCTCACTATAAGCCGCACACACAAAGCTTTTTTTAAAAAACTGGAAACAAACATATATAAGCCGTACTAGGCTGTAAGCCGCTAGCCTCTCCGCTGCTCTCGGTTTTTCACAAGTACTCGGCAGAGGGCTGCTGGCTTTAGTAGGACGCAGCCCTCCGTCTCAAACGCCGAGCCATGGATTCGTTCACGCCAAGCTAACGTGCAGCGGCTCTATTTCCTTGACAATCTCAATAAACAAATGTTACATTTGGTCTGTGTTAAAATATTAGCATTCATGGGGTCCTGATGGAGCTGTTGACTATTACAGCTTATAGTTCAGTAAAATATTCATGTTTTTATTTGTTTTGGTTTGTGCAATGAGCCACTGACGATTTTCGTCATAGTACCGGCAAGAATTTAAAACTACTTTCAGGCCTTCTTGGGACCAATAACAGTCCTGAAAAACTGCTGACTCGGTCAACGCGCAGGGCGGCGGTGAAGCCCAGTTCAAGGGTCGCATTCTGGGGGTGTTTGTGGGGGTGCAGAGGGCTGTGAACGTGGGGCGGCGACCTACTTGCGGTTCCATTTTCATTTATAGACTACTTTTTGAACAGTTAAAGGATTATTGACTTAAAACGTGCGCCTATATTGCTGAAGTTACTTCTAAATTAGTTTTGTCTTATTTAAGGTGTATAACGTTTTTGCAGTTTACATGGACAGATCGTTGTAACTTTAGTTTTCCTCACTATCAGCACCTTTTATTTTTTCCCTGACCTGAACTGCAGGATTTAGAAGAGCAGAGTCGCCTGATCGCCGCCTCAAGTCGCCCTGCTAACCTGCCCGCGCCTGATGGACAGTTCCTGGTGCTCAGCAGCAGCCAATCAGAGGAGAGCGACGTCGGGGAGGAGGGGAAGAAGCGGGGTGAGTCGGAAGCCTGACGGCTGGCGGCGCAGGCATGATTTTCGGCTCCCGGGTGATTTCTGGCTGGCGATTTTCAAACAGCTGAGTAATCAGACTGAACACGGACAATGCGATCCTAAAAGCCAACGCACCTCTATGCCAAGAGGAAATGAGAAATGGTTTTTATTCTGTGCAGAAAAAACACAAAACAAAAACACTGCTTTTATACTGGCTCCGTATTTAGATTACCGGTAAGTTTCTGTTTTCAACGTTCAAGTAAAAGTGAGGAGCCAGATCTGAAGGAGCAGGAGATTCGCACTGTTTCTCCAGCAGGATGCCGCATGATGACGCCGTCTGCATAAAAAGAGAAAAAGCACAGTTTTATTTTGAAAAGGCCTTCCTGTCGTCTGGCATCCTGCGTCCAGGCACTGTGGCGTTTTGATTCACCTTAGTTTCTTATCTTATTTTGAAAAACTGAAGGAGTGTACAGACAGATTTGTCAGCACACCTGGTGAAGATGTGTAAAAATCCGTTTTATGTGTCGAAATGAATCAGTCTTTTATTGCAGCAGCAACATCTCACTCTACTGCAAAAACACAACATCTTACCAAGTATGTTTGCTAATGCAAATACTGTCTTACTTTTATATTATTTCAAGTAACTTTTCAGCAAGATAGAAGAGCTTGTTTTAAGTCAGTCATTCATTAATATTGGTTAAAAAATTTACTAGTTACATGGCAGATTGTTTTACTTAACGTGGAAAAAGTGGTGTAACATGTGAAATCTGCCAATGAAATATGTATCTTCAAAAATTATTTACTGAAACAAGCTTATATCTTGCTAAAAAGTTACATGTAAATTAGTTTTGTCTTTATCCAAGTCTAGTGAGATATTTGCAGTAGAAACTACCAAATAAATTTAAGATTTGGCATTTTTGCAGTGTAGTACCTTGAAACAACATTAAAGAAGCCAAATTTTAAAGTCAGAATATTTATTCAGTGGTTAACACAATGAGTTGGCAATCCTCTAAAACAGTGGTCCCCAACCTTTTTATCACCGTGGACCGGTCAAGACTTGGCAAGTCTGCTGCGGCCGGGGGGCATATTCATCAACATTGTCTTGGGCCGATTCTGGCAGCCTGTGGGGTTTTTCCCCGACTGAACGCAGCCTGTTGAATGTGACAGGTAGCCAATCAGAAAGCGCGGTGATGTCAGAAAGGAGGGGAATCCCAAACAGCTGACATGGCAACTGAGAGTCAGGTGGACATCGGAGGTGATATGTGGAAATGTTTACTATATGTAAAGGTCATTATTATATATGTTTATTATACGTGGTTATGTTTATTCAGTTAAAAATGTTAACTACAAAAAAACATAACTCACCTCCAAATAATAGTGCAGCAAATAGAGCGGCTGCTCCCACCATCTTTTATCCAACGCCTTTTCTTTTTGTTATGTCTTTTATCGCTTAAAATGAGTCCACAAACTATCACTACTGCTTCTACATCGTCATCGATTATTCTAAGTTCACGTATGTTATATTGGGGGTTTTACTAGATTTTCTTCAGGAACCGGGATGTTCTTGTGTTGTGTGTCTCCTGCCGTGTGGCTGGACACACGAACCAATCGAACCTGAAAATCGGCCGACAATCCTTAAATTGTTGACCGTAGGACGCGCGGTGTGCACTCTCTGATGGAGCGCTTCCTTTCAGCAGGAGAGTCTCTGTTTCTGTTAACAGCAGGCTCTTCATTCATGTCCAGGTCTTCCAAGTTTAATGACTACATGTCTTCCAAAACTAGATCACTGATGTTCACATATGAATAGTCTTCATTTATGTCCTGGTCCTCAAAGTCTGCCTATTCAGGATCTTCCAAAACAGTATCACAGATGTTCACATGTGTAGAGTCTATTGGTGTTCTGTTGACTTTCAGCTTTGTTTGGTTCTGGATTTTCCAAAGCAGAATTACAAGGATGCACCTGTATGAAGATTGGACAACACTTGCCTCCTAATGGGGGATTCATTTCGTAGGAAGTCCAAGAAATGTTCTCTGTACTTTCTACAGATGATCCACTGGTCTCATGGGTTTTCAGGTGAACTTCCTGAAATGGCTCTGGGGTTTCATCTACACTGATAGAAGGTTGAGTTTTGTCCTGGTCTTCAGGGTTGATAGACTCCAAAACAGGATCACAAGGAACCACATCTTTAGGGGCTTCACTTGCGTCTTGGCTTTCAAAGTTTGTTAGTCCTAACTCAGAGGCCGGTCCTTGTGGGCTTCTTAGACTAGGATGGATTTTTTTGGAGAATATAGTTCCAACTACTTCAAAAAGACCAAATCTCGGTATTTTTGTCTTGCTTTTAACAGTAATGTTTATCTGCAGTTGTATTATTGCTGCACACTCTCTCTAGCGATACTTTGGGAAATCCTTTCACTTAGTTCTTCTGACACCTCTGAGTTCTTCTTAAAAGTAAGAGCAAAACTTCGGTGTGTTGTTCCTGAAATGTTTCTCTAACAAGATGCAAAGTTTGTCCGTCCGCAGATTTTTCAATCACCTGCCAAAGAAGTTCGCTGAGAAAGTTCCTCTTTCTATAATCTGGGCTTCTTAGACTAGGATGGATTTTTTTGGAGAACCTTTTTTAATTTTTTTTCCAAAAAGAGACCTTAGGTCTCACATCCACTTTGCTCTGTGAGCTTTCGTCACAAATAGTTTGACTACTCCTGAAGTCAAACATCAACTATGAATATTTCAAAACATCGAACACAGAAAATGTGTTCTGATTTATTTTAAATTACCACGGAGGTGCCAGACAAGTTACTCCAACTCTTAATCCAACCAAAGTCCAAAAGATAGATGTTCCAGGGTCCGGTTAGAGAGAGCTTGAAATGTCGTCTGACCAGTTTTCACGCTTCGCAAAGGTTCTTGTTCCCATGATGCAATGCGTAAAATTTAAAATACAGGACAAATACCTACTAAAAATAGTAACAGAAAATTCCCTCACACTTCTACTACACATTTACCCGTTTTTAAGGGCGATGAGGATGAGTAGATTTGATTAAATGTTTCAGCTGTGTTGTTTGTGACAGAACGTTTTGTGATGATAGGTGTTTGGCTAACGGATAAAATGCTTTCAAAGTCGAACACATCAGTTACAAAGACATTGGAAATATTCACACCCCTACTGATAACCAGGTCCACATGTTGAACATTCTGAATCAGACCAAAATTAGAATTTACTTGCAGCTAAACTTAGTATTGCATATATATATACACACACACACACACACACACACACACAAAAATAGAACTGTGATATTTTGCTGCAGCAACAAAAATTTTTCTGTTTTTACAGATCTCTACCAGCCGGGTTTGCTCAGGTTTGTCTGTAACTCTGGGAGGATTATTGAAACTAACGCGTTTCTTGATTAAATGAAAGTTCACCTTCAGCTCTTAAACACTGCCATGTTTATTAAACCCTGAGTTTTGTCTGTCAGGCATTAACAGAAAGGATAAGTTGTTGTCTGACTGCATTATGTTTATGACTAACATCCAAGCTTTGCACTGCTTCCTTCAAACCTCTCCTTGTAAAAAAAAAAAGAAAAAAACAATTTAATTAAAGGTGCCAAGGTTTTCTAAAACCCTAAATATCAAGATGCAGAACACTAAAAGACGATTCGTTTAAATATTAAATCCTTAACCTTACTCCCAAATGTAAACACTGCAAAAACACAAAATCTTACCAAGTATCTTTGGTCCAGCTCTTACTGAAAATATTTTAATTCTGTTGGCAGGTTATTTCACTTAAAACGAGACATTTTCCCCATGTTATTAGTGAATTAATCTGTCAGTGGAACTAGAACTTTTTAATCAATATTAAGGAATTATTGACTTAAAACAAGCTTATATAAAGTAACTTTTCAGCAAGTTAGTGTAATCTTATTTCAAGTGTACTAAGATAGCTACACTGAAACCAGACCAAATAAGCTTGGTAAGATTTGATGTTTCTGCAGTGAACAGATCAGCTGCTGATTAGAGTACACAAAACTTCTGATTAAATGTAATTTTAGAACAAAAAACAGTCACATTTGCACTAAGTTACTGATGTTTTACTTTGAAGTCAATAACCTGCTGCTGTTTTAAAAGCAGTTTTTTTGAAAATTTCCTTTGTTGAAAATTTTACTACGAACTCGTAGAAATAATAAATTCTGCAGCTGGAGAATCTGTTGTTTTCTTCAACAGGAATATCAGAAAATGATGAAGTCAGCAGTTACAGAAATGCTTCCGATATTTGGAATAAACTTTGGGGATTTTCGAGGCTGCATGATTCTTAGTATTGACTCTGGAAACGAACAACAAGGTGCTTCCAGTGGGAGTAAACGGCTTAATCTGTTTATTTTTTGGATTATTCCTTCCTGTTTTTGTTTTCTTTAACCCATTCTCAGTTCAGCTTGCCAACATTTTAATCCGTTATGAAGTGAAAACCTGTTGATTCTGACTCCCTTACATTTCAGATGTTAATGTTACATTAAAAAAAACAACTTTTTTGTCACACAAGCAGAAATTTCTCAACCTTTTTCTTTGGTCACATTATGATGAAAATTTCAATCGTCACCAAACTCTTCAGTGTCATAAAGTAAGACTTTGATTGTTATTGATCTGGTGTTGGTTTAGTCCCATTTTTTCATGTGAGCTGGGACTGATTCATGTTGAAAATATTAATCTTAATTTTTCCAAATTACACACAATGGTTGGACTGCAGCAGTCGGGCTTTTGAAATCCAGCCATATTTACAGGTTAAGACAGAGATTTAATTGTGTTCGACTTTTTCCAGTTTTTCTTTCATTTTTAAGGGGTGAGATATTTTCTAACTGTTCATAAAAGTGAAGGAGACGCAGAAAAACACGACAGAATTGATAATAAAACTGTAAATAAAATCAGGGCAGATCCATGTCCCATGATGATGATGATGATTAATGAAAAGGTTTCGGTGATTTAAATAAAGCACTAACATTCACCCATCTGAGTCAGCGTTTTCTTTTCTAACCTCATTTTTGGTCAAATTTGTTTGTTTCTGATGTTTTTAAGATGATGCAAGGATCAGATATTTTCACCTTTTTAAGTTTTTGTCACATTTCAAACAAAAACTTCAATGTATTTTATTGAGATTTCATGACAGACCAACACAAAATGGAATGAAACGTTTAGAAACAAGAAAACCATCAAGGAGAATAAAAAAAAATCTCAGGAAATATTTGACATTCAGATTTTATTATAAATACAGTTTCATAGCACACTGAAATACATGTAGAAAAATAAAGCAGATCTGTTTATTTTTCACATTATTTAAATGTATTTAATTTCTAAAAACCCAAAAAATCTTTTGGTGCACAAAGTTGTGTAGAAAAGCAAGAAAACGTTCTCACTGAAATCACGAGATTAGAGTAATATATGCTGAAAAATAAAGCACATTGGTTTGTTTCCTTTTTTATGAATTTACCATAAATTTGTAAAAACAAACAAAAAAAATCTGATTGGAAGTGCAAAAAGTTGATTGAAGCAAGGAAACCATCAAGGACAATATAAAATATCAGCAAATAATTGACATTCAGATTTCACTATAAATACAAAGTTTCATAAGATATTAATGTAATATCTGCTGAGAAATGAAGCACGTTTATTTTTCTGGTTTTTTTTGTGAATCCACCATCAAATTTGTTGTAAAAACACCCAAAAATAACATCTGTTAGAGCACAAAGTTGTCAGAGAACCAAGAAAATTATCATAAAAATTCTTAGAAAAAAAAATGAGTCATGTAAATATCTCAACTATTTCAAACCCAAATTAAAAAAATCAAATAGTTTCTTGTCTCTTTTCAGAGAAAAAGTGCGATAGTTTTACAGGTTTGGACGTTTTCTCAGAACATCCTTCAGGTTTCTCCAGGCCGCCTGGTGCCTTCAAAGACTCAGCGGGAACGTCAGAAATCAGAGCTTCTCAGCAGCAGCTACTTCTTCAGGATCTGGTTGGAGAGCCAGTCCAGTCCCTCCACCAGACCGGCGCCGCTGACGGCACAGGACGACTGGACGAACCACTGTAGGGACACACACCAGGTCAAAGGTCGCTCTCTACCTGTAGTACCTACCCTAAGCATCCACATGAGACCGCCTGTCTAAATTCTTTCTGATCACCATAGGAAGTACCTACCGGCTGCCGGACTCCTGATAGACTGAGAGCCTTGGTGATGTCATCGACCGACATGGCTCTGGGTAAGTCCTGTTTGTTAGCAAAGACCAGAACTGGAACGTCCCTCAGTTCATCCTCCTTCAGCTGCAGGTCAAACAGTTACTGTATAAAAAGGCTGTTGTCAAGGTAACGATGTGTAATGTCTCGATGCGCCCACCAGAGGGCGATCTGACAGAGAGGGAGGGAGCCTGCTGATTGGCTGGTTATCTTCACAGCAGTGTTCAGACATGTCCAGAATTAACTTTGACTGCAGGAATGAATGTTAAATAGTGAATAAATCAGTATCTATGTCATGTTGTTAGCCTCTTAGCCTGTAAGCTAATACTCTGGTTCATGTTACTCTGTTTACATTAACACTACATCTATCAGGATGTTTAATTTGATTTAAAATCTGGAAATAATCTCCTACGTTAAGACTGAGACGAGACCTCTCCAGATGATTTTGAACAGATATTTATTTTAAAAAAAGTCTCAGTCCAGACCAGGGGTCAGCAACCCTTCTGACCATAGGAGCCATTTGTATCTTCGGTTCAGCTAAACGCATTTATTTAGCTTTATTGAGTTTTGTGTTGCAAACAGAAGCTCACCTGCATAAGGAGCGTTTCTGCAGCCTCTTCAATCCTCTCTGAATCGCTGCTGTCAACCACATAAATCAGACCCTGGAGACAAACACACCAAATATTAAACAAATATATTTGTAACATCAATTTATTTGTAACACAAAAAATTAGGGCTGCACAATATTTGAAAACCTTAGCTGACTTTCATATCCTTGTGACCTCATAAAACTCCTATTACGCCCTGCTAACCAGTGGTGAACTTCTAATGCACTGATAGCAGAGCTGATTTTCATTTAACACTTTTGCTAACTTTGAAGAAGTTTAGCCCACTTATTATATTTAATTACTGTATTTATGTCCACTGGGACATAAATAGTGGAAAATAGTAGCTTCTCCTTCCTAGCTAGGGAAATGCTAGCTAGTGCTAGCATTTCGCTAACAGTAGATAGCACTACTGGCTTTGAAGCCAAATACTGCAGTAGTTGTACCTGCGTGTTGGCGTAGTAATGTCTCCACAGCGGTCTGGCCATCTGATGATAACCAATATCCCAAACTGTGAAACTGATGTTTCTATGCTCCACCGTCTCCACGTTGAAACCTGAACAGGGAAACACAGGCGTGTGACTTTAAAACGCTGCAGTTCTTTAACTCTGAGGTGAGACAGGAAGAGGTCAGAGGTCAGAACCACTCACCGATGGTTGGGATGGTAGCGACCACATTGCCCAGCTTCAGTTTGTACAGCAAAGTGGTTTTACCTGCAGCATCCAGACCCACTGCAGACACAAACAGAGAAGAGCTGTCAGAACCAGAGCGGAGTTCTGATACAGGGCGGTTTGTTTCCCACAGGTCCCCTAAATGTGCAGGTGTTTAACGGGTATCACAGGGGCGGCACCAAGTCGACAGGTAAGTTTCCTGAAATACAGGTGAGAAGAGACGAGACGGGACAACGGAGTGGCGTAACTTCTGAAATCTCTGCGGTTTTATTTATTAAACATTTAATTCAATCAATTATCCGATAATAAAATGACACATTACTGCTGGTTGGCTTCTACCGCACCATTCTCACTAATCTCATGAGGGTGTGAAGCTAATTTTGTGCCTGTCACAGGTGCATAAATACAACTTAGTGATGGATTTATAAAATACATAGATCCCACAAGTCTGAACCGGAAGTGATCTGCGCCATCCTGACCTGGTGGGTCGGTCTGTCAGTCAAACCTCTCACTGTAGAGCAGAAAAGGACAGAGATGATTTTTAATCCTTTGCTGACGAAGATAAGATCAGGGGATAAGATTAGCTTGACATGTAAGTATCAGCAGATCACGATCCCCCAAAATTAAGGAAATCGTCTCCCAGAAATCAACTGGTCAATAAATCAGTTGGCCAATAAATGTATCTTATTATACATGTATATAATGTAAACAGCACTGCTAGAGCTAAGTTAATGGCAGGTGTGTGAATGACCTAATGATCGGACTGCTGGTTGCAGCCTGTCCATATTGTTAGCAGAACTAGAGGAACCAAAACCAGATTCCACTGAGGGCCCCATTGAGGCTCGGACCGGCCCTGGGGATATTTAATGTGTAAATATGTTATGGTCCATTCCCAGAGTTTACCACAGTTTTACAGCCAGTATGACGTTAAAATAACCAAAACTCACCCATTAAAATCCTGACGGGAGTCTCTGAGGTGAACATGGAGAGGATCTGTGAGATGATGGCTCCCATGACGGAGGTTCGGTTCTGGTCGGGACTGTCTGGTTCGTGCTGCGGGTCTCCGGGTTTCTTACATCGTGGGCGTGTTTCATCTCAGCTGTCAGCACAATCCACGCTGGAAGGAAGCACGTAAACAAAACCTGGATCACTGGGAACTTCCGAGACGCTTCATGACCTCACTTCCGGTTTGCATACGTACTTTCAAAATAAAAGTACTAATACTTTGTCATTTAAAAAAAAAAAATCAAACACATATAATGAATTTAAATTATCTATTATTTTAATTCGTAAATTAATAATGGTAATTTATTTATTTATTAAAGTTTAGACAAGGGGTGTCCAAACTTCTCAGCTGTGTAGTTGAAAGCACCAAATAATTATAGTTGTAAAATTTTTAAAGCAAACTTTTTGTGCCCCTTTTTATTTTATATGCTCAGTAATAAACTAAAAAAATATACAACTTTATTGAAGTCAATAAATTAGTTGAATCTTTGTAGTAAACTAAGCAGTGAATCTTTGCAGATTGTGTCAATATGTGACAAGACCCATTTCTATTGTTTTTTATTTTTATTTGAGCTGCAAGAATTGCTTTTGAGTGAAAGCAGGTTATTAATTGTGGTTCCAGTTAGTCCAAAATTTAGATGAACAGCAGAACTTTATTAATTAACAAGAATCTATTTTTTTAAAAGAAATTACTATTTATAGCCCATTTAAACAATAGTGGCCAAGAAATTTATTTCACTTCCAAGGATTCCAAAAAGCATCCTTGGAATATACAGTACAGACCAAAAGTTTGGACACATCCTTCTCATTCAAATGGTTTTCTTTATTTTCATGACTATGAAAATTGTAGATTAGATTGTAGAAAAACCTGACAGGTCTCACCTGTGAAGTGAAAA
>CAEFZX010013861.1:0-58251 GCA_903066825.1 Alfaro cultratus | reverse complement strand
TATTCTAGTTTCTTCAAAGTAGCAACCTTTAGCTGTGATTACTACTTTGCACACACTCTGCATTCTCTTGATGAGCTTCAAGAGGTCGTCACCTGAAATGGTTTTCACTTCACAGGTGGGCCCTGTCAGGTTTTTCTACAATCTAATCTACAATTTTCTTAGTCATGAAAATAAAGAAAACCCATTGAATGAGATGGGTGTGTCCAAACTTCTGGTCTGTACTGTAGTTTAAAAAGTGCATTTTACATAATCATTTTCCTTTAAAAAAAACTGGAAAGTGAACTTGACGTAAATCTGAATGTAAATATTTACTCACCGTGGACATGATTAAACTACTAGATATATAATTCAATAGATATGTTTCATGATTGTGTAATGATGCATTCAGCTCATAGAAGATTGTAAAACACTCCTCTCCATTGGGAGAGAAGGACTCAGAAATTTAAAAAATTAAACAAATCATAGCAGAATTTTCCAGTCTTGGATTCACTAGTCTATATATTATGGTTTTCATGATTGTCTCAATTTATAATGGTCCTGATGCCAAAGAGTCAAAAGAAAAGCTAACTTTTTGTGTCTGTATTTAAAACAGGAAGAGACTTGTTTAAAAAGCAAAGCTTAGTACTTCGAGCTAATGTAGAACAGATTCTCTTAATAATAGAGTGAAGTAGCCCCTTTAAGGCACGTTTCCATCACAGCAACGTTTTCCAGGAAACAAAGTCATTTTCTGGGGCCATTATGGTCTCCATGGGTTACCGCTTCATTTACCTAAGTAAACATAAAATAACAGAGTAGCATGCCTCCACCTCAAAAGTTTCTCGTATCAAAAGTGAAAGAATGCAAACATCCAATTTGGAGAAATCCATTTGGTACTTGTCACAGGGCCATTTTTTCCTTGGGGTTTGTAGCAACACTAGAAAAGTTAACTGTAGCTGTCGTGACAGAACTGTCGGTCACACTTTTATTGTGAAAATCACTTTTTTTGTGGTTGCTCTGATGGCTAAGTAGTCACGGCAATCTTACAGCGTTTACAATCAATTCATTTACGATCTGCCACCGTTTACTTTGTCGCACCACGTTATGAGAAAACGGGCTTGTCTCTTAGCAACCAATTAACAACAAATGTTGTTATTGTTCACAAAACATAAGTTTTCTTCTGCTCTTTTGAAATACTACTTATCTTATACTACTTAAGAATTGTGCAGTTGGTGAATTTTGCAGGAAAGTGAAAACGTTTTCTTTGTCATTGGTGGTAAATATATTCTAAAACAGACATTCAACGCAAAAGCAAAAATATAATTTTTACTTCGTGGCAGTTCGTTACTAGAAAACAAACTCATGTCTTAACACTAAATTAATAACACGATTACCCTCAATGCTGCAACACAAAAAAATAATATGTGTAAATGCTTTGTCAATGCCAAAATAAATGAGTGCTGTTGGTAAGCAAAGTCCTTCCTAATCTACCACATCAATCCAACATGGCAACTCAAGAACTACTTCCTTTTTACTTCAAAACAAAAGCGTTAAACCTTTATAAAAGGCACCACCAATATACTATGAGGAACTGGATAGTGCTTTGAAGGACAGGCTTCACTTTGACGAATATCTTGGTGTTTTAATTTAGCTATTTTCTCACTCTTTTAATTATGCTTTTGAATACTTACAGTACAGTATTATCTGGTGCTGGTAATGATTTCTAAAAGTAAGTGTAGTTAGATACACCTTTTAAATGTCATGATCTTAGCGGTACAAAGTTCCAGTGAAGAATTTGACAAGGTAGCTACTATAACAGACCAGGGTCTGGATTAGAGATAGCCATTATTAGCTAGATTATTTAGTAACATAAGATATGCTTTCCTTTGTGGTCTTCGTTTTAGGACCTTTGGAGTGTTGAAAATATTTACCTCCCTACGTCAATCAAGGTCTTGTTTTTGAAATGTTTTTGAGTGAATTGTCTGCAAAAGGTGAGAGTTGACAACACAGAGCTGAGAGAGCAGCAGAGCTTGTTCCTACATTTATCTACAATTGTTCTTTTGCTGGGTGCAAAACAAACTGGCCCTTGGGGACAATACAGTTTATCTTATTTTATCTAATCTCATCAACTTTGGTCTCCCAATGATCAACTTTCTCGCAAAAGGACCTCATTTTGTGGGAGATGGTAGAGACTGTGGATCTGAGGGAGAAAGGCTGAGATTTTAATTTGAACTAAAGATTTTACTATAAGAGTTTCAAAATGTTTTATATCTTTGCTGGAAGAAGAATACCGCCTGGTAAAAGAAGCCCTGGATAAGAGGTAATATGTGTTACCTGGTTTGCCAGTCAAATTTTCTTTCAACTTAAGTGCCTGTCCTTTGTAATCTATTGACCAAACAGCCTCCTGATACCAGTACTGAGCTGAAGCCAACCGTTGAGACCCGTCAGGAAATTGTCAACAGGTGGAGACATTGGTTAACTCTATGAAATTTAATGCCAGGAACACTGACTTCCCAATATATAGGCAATGAGTTCTTAGTTACCCCTCTCTAGATAACCAAACAAAACTCTCTGCTCAAGGTCCTCAAGCAGAATCCAGGGTTCGTTTAAAGTCCAAGTCCATCAACTAACTACAGTACTTTGTATACTCCCATAGTACATTCCAATCAGCACAGTTCTTCTAAAACAGCTGCAGAATCAGCAGGTGTTTTTTCTGCTGCACTACAATCCCATTAGTCCATAAAGACATGTGATCTCTTCTTTTCTATTGTCAGGTTTGTCTTTTCTGGCTATATTCAGAACAAACTGAGACAAAGCTCATGAAAGTTTCAAAACTTTCATATTTGACCCAATCACTACAAAGATTCCAGCCAGGTGAGAAGTGTCATCCAATGCATTCAGAGCCAACATTGTCTATTACCTCTGCATCAACTTCACTCAGTTTGAACAATAGAAAGGTTTTGTAGTGTCATTGATGTGGTTCAGCCTTCCAGGGCATTCAATAGAGAAACAAATTTGCATTCAAGGTTGGCTCCCTGACAGAGGTCATTACAGGTTCTGCTTTCACCTTTCATGCCTGAATCCTGACTGAACCCAAGAGAAGATTCTGTTGTATCTCTTCAACTTGCTCTCAAACCTGATGAACATTAGAATACCCAGAATTGCTTGCAACTAGGAAAAGAAAGGAAGGATGCCAAGCTCAATATAATAATGTCACATGGAGGAGCACAAACTAATCCAATGCAAGAAAAACAATGGTAAGAGGTGGCACACTCAGTGACTTTTTAGGATGCAAGTTCTTGCCATAAGGGAGGAGACAGATGGACGATTCTCAAAAAGACCAAAGGCATACACATTCACACGCATACACACAAGAACCACGAAGTCCAAAGACTAGCAATGAAGTTAAATTGAGGCTGATTGTATTCTCGCCACAGACTTGTCTTTGTCCCTAAGCTCTGTCTAAATATTGAAGCAGATCGTGGTGAAAAGAGCCGGCTGTCCCGAGGATTCAACCCAATCTGCATATTCATCACAATTAATTAGGATTCCTCTCTCTGCCATCATTTTTTATCTTTCCTGCTTTATTTCTCGAGAGGCAACAACAAGACAATGGTGGGGCGGTGATCGGAATCTGTTATTAGGAGGATGTGGGGTGCGGGCAGACGTATGCAAACACACACAAATTCGTTCCTCATCTTGAGCTAGAGGATGATTCTGTCTGCATCAGATATGATGATGAGTGTGTCACAGGCAAATCTCTGTGTTGATTCAAACTTCCAGCGCTTTCTCTCACTTTGTCTCTTTCCTCTTTTGTCTGGGCCGACTCTGCCTCACGCCTCCGCCAGAGTGACAGAGAGCGGCTATTGTGTGGCGAGACGCACAAACCAACCGCCTCTCAACAGCCTTTTCTCGCAAGGCTAACTCTTTTAATTGCTCTAAGAGAAAGACAAGAGGAAAGAGAAGGTTTGGAGGCCTTGGGGTGAGAAAGAGGTGAAAGTTAAAGTTCTCTGTTATCGAATGGCACAATGAACACTTTAGGCACTAAAAGAAGCTAAACCTGGTGAGTTTCTGTGTACACAACTATCTATGTGGAGTTGAACAAAGAGGACTGAGTAGTCTGCATGCACAGAAATGTTTAAACTGGTTTCTCTGGATCCTTGGTGAACAAATGATCCCTTGGCTGCAAAGATTTTAGTGCAACTGAAACAGTAACTACACACAGATGCCACAATGTTTAATACATAAACAGCTAATCAATCACAAGCAAAAAGCAACAATAACTCTATGTATGTCACTTCATCAAGATGGAACTAGACTTCCAAGTTAGGAATAAATAAATATTTAGACTTTAAATAGTGACTCAACAGTCCCCTAATCAGGTCAATCTGTTTAATTGATTGTTAAATGCTGGTTCAAGTATCACATGCCAGAAGCTTATTTAAGAATCTAGTTTGTTGAAGTTTGAGCATCAAAAAGGGAGTGAAATGGGATTTAAGTTACTTTTAACATAGCATGTTTGTTGCTGCCAGATGGGCTAGCGTGAGGATTTTAAGAAACTGCTAACCTGCTGGGATTTTCATGCTCTAACATACAGTATCTCAAATGATAATCAATGATAGAAAGGCAAAAGTATACCAAATAACATCTTGTTACAACCAAAGTATGCGGAATACCATATTGGAAAGCACAACACAACAAACATTGAGGTTAGATTGGTTGGAGAAGCAGAAGACCAAACAGTGAGCCATTCTGGTTAGCTGAGAACAGGAAACTGAGGATATAATTTGTGCAGGCTCACCAACATTGGACAAATTGATGTAAAATTGTCCTGGTCTGGCAGCTCTCGATTTCAGATAATAGTTTTAGAAAGTGTAAAACATGGATCAATCCTGATGTTTTTAGGGTTTAGGGTAATAGTGGTAGTATAATGCCATATATTCCATTATATTTTCTTGGCCCGTGAACACCAACTGAGCATCCTTCAAACACCACATCCCTACCTGAGTATCTATACTTTCATGACTACAATGTACCAATCTTCTGATGGATTCTTACAGCAGGAAAATGCACCATGTTACAAAGGTCAAATCATCTCAAAGTCTCTAAACTCCAAAGGCCTCTTCGGTCACCAGGTCTCAATCCAATTCAGCATCTTTTGCTTATGTTGGAAGTTGTCAAATCACAAAATAATGTCAATGTGGATTATTTCTGAAACCTTGTTGAACCTACTCCAGTAACAATTAGGCAGCTCTGAAGGCAAAGAGCTGTTAAAATGGTACTGGCATCTATATTTATAAAGGGGCCACCTATAAGTGTTGTGTATAATTCTCAGGAAGTACTGCTCTTCCAAAAACTTGTTCCTGAAGAGTAGAGAATTGTTTTGCATGGCTACAGTAAAATCTCTTTGCTGAAGATTAGATTTTCATAGATATCGAGATAAAGACACATGAAGTAAGATTGTGATGAGGACCACAGCAACCTGGAACAGGTAGATTTTATCAGCCATGAAAGGCAGTAAGTATTTAAGTGTTACAGTATATAGCCAAGATAGTGTAGATTGGTCTGTTACGCAGCTAAAAGTAAAAAAAAAAAAGTTCAATCCCTTGTACTGCAGTACAGGTGACAAAACTGCTTGAGGAAATATAAGCATATACAGTATATGGCATTTTCAAACAGTGAACGTGCACTGAACTCACTCAGAAACAAAAATTCAAACTGGAATAAAGTTAGAACATACCTTTTCTGCTTCCAGTTGGATTCTGAATGGCTATTGGATCATCAAGGTCAAATCTGGCCAAAACAGGTAAATCTGAACCCCTTATAGCTCAAACTCCCTCTCTGATCTTTATTTATTGTTTATTATTTTCCAAAATCTCAGTGCATTATCTTAAGGTGCATCCATAGAACTACTGGTATCAAAATGTGTCCTTTTACGAAAAGGGATTCACAATAACTTTTTTTTAAAATGGACCAAAACTCCCAGTGAACATAAACAGCAACAAGACGAATTATAGACGCTGTGACTTTTGATCAGTGTAGACAGCTGTACTTCATAATAACCTATAAAAAGGTCAACAAAACCCCAGGACTAAAATGACAGTGAACCACAAGGCATTTTGAGCCTAAACAAAACAGAGAAATCCCAGCATGATTTTGACTTGTTTACCTCTGAAAAGGTTGTTCATTACTTCATCTTCTGTCTACCGTGTGAAAGCACTAAGAATCCTTGTCACAACAATCCCTGTAATGAGTAGACTGATGAATACCAGTAGGTTTTGTTTATCATTGCTTTTTCACCTTATAAAACCAAAAGGAGGGAAGAGCACCTTGTTATGTTACCCATTAAAGCTTTTCATTGTAACAGCAAGAAGTCGGCAACTTACTAGCCCACAACTACTTTCTGAAGCCATTTCTTTCGCACCAAAGTCTCCCGCTTTGTTTTCTATACAAATAAATAAGTGTATCAACTTTGTATTCAACTGCCGCGGATTGAACGCTTGGTTTTGCAAGTATCTCCACACTTTTTCAACGTATGTTAAAGCTTAAGTTTGTGCAATCTAAATGGTATTCAGGTTGCTCTTCCAGTAGGGTTGTGAAAACCACATTAGAACTTGTTTCTCTCTCCGAGATTCACACTTAGAAATAGAGCTGCCATGTGAAGAACTAGTTTGCCAATAAGAGGAAGCTGTATGGGGTTCAGCATACAGTATTTGACATTTAAGAAACCTGGCAATTACATCTCAGGCAGAGTAGTCCCAGTGTAAACAATAAACCAGGAGTGAACAAGGTGCCCTTAGGTACCTTTAAAAATCACTGCTGGAGACTGGGACATTATAGTGTTGTAAATATGTTTAGTTTATTGGCTTAGATGACCATTTAATTGCGGGCCTTCCAGACGTGTTTACCTGTGACTCCTGTAAAATAATCGCAAATACCTACTAGTAATCCTTTTAGTTGTGTTGCAACCGTTGACCTAAGCACCTTAAAGGACAACCAGCTTACCCGGTGAAATTCTTTTATGCCGTGTTTTTTATGTTACAACCCTAAGCATCAACATATCACATTGGGATTTTATGCGAGAGACCAACTCAGAGCAGCACATGGTGTTTTTCCAGAGTAGCTCAGGCTCATTCAGATTAGATGGAAACATCTGTGGACTGCTGTGAAGTCTTCTGATATTTTCATTGGTCTATCACAGAAAATCACAGCAAACTACATTGTGGTTTGTGGCTGAATATGATTAAGGGATATGGTTGTGTTTGTTTGTTTGTTCATTAAGATCCCCATTAGCCGTTGTCGTAACAATAGCTATTCTTCCTGAGGTCTACATCATACAAAAACATTTATTATAAAAACAGTTAATATAACACAAGTAACATATCATATTGATTCATTAATATACAAATATAACACTTTATGTAATAAAATAATTAAGCAGGGCTCTTTTAAAAGCATTTGTTACATTTAAAACAGGTGATGGAAGCGAGTTCCTCTAAAAATAAGTCCGTTGTCCAGAACTTCTCTTGCATGGTGGAAGGGTAAAACGACCTTTAAAGCGTGCTTCGTATTAAAATTGTGTAAACTTTGGCTAAATAAAAGTGGATTTGATGTTGCCAAGGTGATGTGTAAAGATCGCCCACATAAATATTGTTCTCTCTTTCTACTGATGTGACTTTCACAGTAAAATGCTTTGGTCACCTCAGTTGGTTGTTATTAAGTACTACACCAATCAATCATTCAAATCAATCAATTTTATCTTGACTTATGAGCACAGAATCAACCTTTTCAAACTATTAATGTGTATTAGAAGTCTGGAAATCCATACTAAGAAGGATGTAACATCATTAATTTGGGACCTAACCTTAACTGTTGAATGAATGCCAAGATTGGCATTCATATAGATTTAGCCAGATCTAAACATCTTTTCTTCTCATAGGCTGTACTTTAAAATTATATTTTCATCCATATTCAAACACTGGTGTCTTTGTTAAGATTTCTTGCTTTGGTTTTTGTTGGTAATGATTTTACTGCGCGGCACCCTGGGGCGATGAAAGCGAGGCAGTCAGACGCACGTTGCAAAAAGTTACCTTTTGAGGAGAGCAAAGCAGTCCTGACACGAGTATCGCATTTCCAAATTTTCTACAATTACGGGCCTACAGGCGGCCACACCTCCTGCAGGGTAGGAACGATAAAGACACTCCAGTGGGACAATGAGAATATGGTCCAATCAGTTAAAGATACTGTACGCCGTGTGGACACACAGGCACATCTTACCCAAGTTTAATACCACTGCTGTCACATCTTCAGTGTCGAGAGTGGCTAAAGTGGTCCTTATGTGCGTTTTTGCACAGCAGGAAGCTAAAAGTCTTCAAAGTGTCAAGTCGGAATGCCTCTTCTCAGCAATTCCACTAGATTTCTTTAGCTTTTAAAGGTACTTGGGTGTTCCTTTGTTGAATGCAGCAACATTTTTACAAACTGATTGAGCTAAATTATGTAACTCTTTTAGGCTTTTAACTGAATATGTGCCTCTAAATGTATATTTCTGCCTGTCCAACCTTTTGCACTTCAGCAGACTTCTTGCACTCTGAAGGGCATTTGGACGTCGCGCCATTACTACAAAAGAATGGCAGCCGTGCATCTGCGGTGTTGCAGACGTGCATGTCCACCTTCCATCTGTCAGAGAGCTGTGCTACAGGAGACCGCTAGGGCTAAAAGTCAGCCAGCTGACAACTTTGAAGCACGGGCCAAACAAAATCACCTCTGTGCTGTTTCTAATCTTATTTAATGATGTCCCTGTAGGCTAGTGGCCCAATGCCTCCACTACTGTCATTACTGTGCCACGTTTCTCCCTCTTTTAACACACGATATGACAGGTTGAATGCGTCGTGCCTTTAGAACCCCTACAAAAGCATTGTTGTTAAGCAGATCTGCTACACAATGACAGTTAGCTGGACTTTAGATTTTGTAGAAATGTCTGTTTTAATGGTTCCTGAAATGCAATGAAACGATGAAATTATTTCAATCTTCCACTTCAAATTTCTTCCTGTGACAACCTCAGTTAGTTCCACCACCTTTCATTCAGAGGTATTAAAGTACGGGGTTGCTTTAAAATATACACAATGATTTTAAGTTTAAATTTGCAAAAATGTTTTGAAAACACTGTATAATTTACCTTCAACTTTACAGCTATGCCTTAATTTTTGTTAGTCTATCACATAAAAAAATCACAGCATAATCGATCAGAAAATGTGGAAAAGCTCACAAACCCCATATGAAACAAAATGTCCGTGTACTGCATAACAAAACTTGTTATTTCCAACAGCTGCACAGCAAGTTTGCATTTTATTTAATTACTCATCGGGTCGGCAAATAAAGCATGCGGCACCAAAGACCAGATGATTCAGCTGCTGTAAAGCAAGCTGGATGTGGCGCGCTCTGACTGAGTTTTACAGTAAGATCCTGCAAGTCAAACACGACCAAAGCAGAGACCACATTTTTGCCACCGGGAGCAACAAACTGGGGCTAAGCTGCGGTGATGTGGTCGGTGCCCGACCCAGGAGTGGAAGCAATAAAATCCAGTTATGTCTCTCAACCACAACAAACTGTGGTCGGGGTTTACCACATTTTTACTTAAATTTCAAATAGTTCTCCATTTATGTCATTAACTGGAAAGACGAGACTGTGAGGAATTAATTCAGCCAATTATGCCTCAGTTGTTTGTTTTGGGGTTTTAAATTCCCAAAAGGCAATATTTTTCACAACCACGTTTTAAGTTTATGTTCAGTGCAACACTAGCTGTTTCCACTGACCATGAAATTACGCAATTTGACATTTCCAAAATAAATTTGCTTAATGAAAATGTGTCGTTTTCGAAAAAATACTCTTGTTTTTGGAGGTGGGGTTTTTGCCCATATTGAAATTGGTTTATTTTGCTAAACTGCAATGGAAACACTTTATCTGCATCACACAAATCACATGATCAACAGCCTAAGACAACAGGAAGTAGTTGGAGGATAATTCTCTGAAGAAACTTATCCATGTGTGATTTCAACTGCATTTCTTATTTAATGGAAACACTGCTGTTGCAAAATTATTCGCAACTTAATATTGACAAGGTTTTGTGAACATTTATTTATAAATGTTTTGTGAACATTTATAATGGAAACACAACTACTGAGTTTATTTTTTCAGGTTATCAGAGTTCCATAAACTACCAGAACACAAGAGGAAGGCCGTGGCATTCCACTGGCATAGGAGCTGGTTGTCATGGAAAGGTGTTCACTTTCAGAGTGACCAAAGAGGTTTGTGGGGAAAAGACGCAAAGGTTCAGTGAGCAGCATCAACCAAAAGAAATGTTTCCTGACCCAGAAAAACTTTATAGTCTTGCTTTAATTCAGTGAATTAATTCAGATTGTCCTCCTATGCAATATCACACGATTCTCATCATCCTGAAGTTCTCCACAAGGAATTTCTCCCATTGAGCTCAATTTCTCAGGATGCATTTTATCCGGGAACAATCAGGGCAGAAAGAGGAGTTGAGAACGATGACGGCAAGTTTCTGCACCGTTTTTGACTGGTGGTTTGCCTTTGGTTGTAGTCAGTGACGTGCGGTGAGGTGCACAGCTGGTGAAGATGTGGTTCTGCTACAATAGACGAGGGACCAGACCTTCTGTACAAAGCAAAGCGTAGAAACAATATCTGATTTCTATCGGGCTAATGCTATGATGAAGTAACTGCCTAGGGAGAGATCTCTTGCTCAAGTGTAGATACGTTTAGATATAAGTACTGCCAGTGCTTCAAAGGAGAAAATGGGTTGGGTGGCAGTGTTGAAGAATTATGTGGGCATTGTGGTGGGTGATGGGCATGAGCACCGATCTCAGTCAATGGTTTAAGATGGTGCATCTGGTTTTACCATCTTAGCTAAAAACTGATCTGCCTGAAGAGCTTACAGATAATCACTCACAAATAATCACTGGGTAGCTGTTACTACAAAAGTTGGGGAGCTTCATTGTAAGACATCGCTACACACTGGTTGGTCTGAGCAGCTTGAAGCGTCCGTCTGAGGTTTTGAATGAATATTCTAAATAAGACTTTACCTGTATTTTTAGTGTAGATTTTTGCCATATGCAGACTTGCAGAAAACAAATTTTTTTTTGTTTTTGCACAAACAAACTGACCATAGCTCAAACAGTATTCCTTGGCTACGCTGTTGTTTGGCGTTATCAGACCAGATAATTGGTGTGTTAAGAGCCACACAGGGGCCCCTTTAGTGTGTGGAAGAACCACAATCACAACAGCCTGGCACCACTTCCTCATCTTAGTCACCATCTTGGTCACACACGGCTGTGGAATAGCTTCCCAATCTTCCAACAAGCATCTGCTCCAGTCACCCACTGTGGTTGGGTTGGTGACCAGCAGCAGCCCCAAGATGATCCCAGACATGTTGAATGGAGTTGAGGTCAGGACTGCAGGCTTGCAGTCGAGGCCTTTCTCTCCGCTCCATAAATCTGGAGGTATTCTGGAACGATGCATCATGATGGTGAGCGCTGATATGTTGGAGAACAGAGTTCAGACACAGATTGTAGAGAAATGGAGTTGCCACTGGCTGCATCTCGAAATCAATATCTCTACAGTGAGATTGGCTCCAATGATGACATGTCTTGTTCCTCTAGAGAAACTTGAAGTCAGTCCACACCATCACACTGCCTCCACCAGAACATTTGACTTCTCTTGGTGTAGCAATAGGCACATTGTTCTCCACACCGTAATCATATTATTCAGTTATGGTAGGCAGGAACCGGGCAGATTTCTAAACGTACCGTTCCTCCAGATGTTCAGGAACTAGTGCACGTGTCCAACACCAAAGAAAATGGATCTGCTGTTGAAGAGCCTCGTAACCACCCTGTAAGGAATACTTTTTGGATGTGCTTGGTTTGATTCTAATTGTTTAGGGTAATGTTCCTGCAAATCTATAATCCACAGCCTCGGCTTGTGCTGACAAGATTAACCTATTTAAAAAGAAATTTGTACTGTAATCATTTATTTTACATTCTGAACCACAGAAAATGTGGAACTATGCAGCAGCGAGGATTTTAAGCTAAAATTTAGATTTGTTTTACATTTGATTACCCATTACCAAATAAATTCTCAGCAAGCTTTGTGGAAAAGCTCAACAAGAGCAAAAACCAAAACTCTACTTCTGGATGACTCAAAACAACCTACTGCTTTTCCAGCTGATGCACAATCCACAATATATTAGAAATTACAAATATTTAAAATAACTCCATCTTCTTGTGGCACACTCGAAGGCAAATGATTTCAGTTCTAATAAAACAATCTTTTGCCAGCAGAACACCAGCCTGAAAGTGCAGCTGCTTCTCTTTCCGCCCCTGCACACTGAACACCAGTCGCTCAGTTCCAGCTTCGCAGTCCTCTTCCAGTAAAGAGAACTGATGCTACTTGCCGCTTTCCAGTTCGCACACACATACACACACGCACGCATGCAAACAGTGTCAAACCACAACACATTTTGGCTGCCAGGAAGAGGTCAAGTTAATGGCTGACTTTGCAGCTCTCTGGCAGAAGGCGCACACACACACACACACACACACACACACACACACACACACACGGATGGAATCATTTTCATTCCGTTTCTCCTCGCCGCTTCACTTGCTGCCACCCTCAGCTTTTTTTTTCTCCCTTGTTCTTCTTCTATTTTGCATAATAAACTCTCCCTCTGCATTTAAAAGGTGTGTGGACACACACACGTGCGTACACACACCAAACTGACAGATGGCACCACTGGCTTCAGACACTGTGTAGAGCTGGAATGTGAGAAGAATGAGGGGAAGAACAGAATCTTCCGGTAAAATAAACACACACACCCACACACATAATAAAACCATAATTATCCTGGGTACTGGCCTTGGCACTAACCTGGGAAAAACCCCAACTTGCCAACTCACTGCACCTACTGACCCGTCGCAACTGACAGACAGGCTGCAAAGGAGACGCATGCCCACGATAACTTATGTAAAAACATGCATGCATCCCAAAAACGTCAGCTGTGCATGACGGAAAACTTCTGCACCGCTCAATCATTGGTTGCCTTTCCCTCTGCCCGTCCTGTTCTCGGTGGGGGATAATGGGACGGCGGCGACTAGTGTGTGTCTACGCTGTCAAGCTGAGTTATCCTCGTAAAACTCTGGGCCTGATTATCCTACCATGACTCATCTGGTTGGAGGGACGGCGGGGGGGGGGGAGAGAGAGAGGTGGGAGAGGTGAAGTCAGTGCACAAGAACCCAACAACCAGGCCATGGGTTACATAGACACACACGGGAGGGAGGGAGCAGTCGCTAAAAGAACCGGGCCACAGAAAGGCACTTTTAGCGACGCTAGAGCAGGCGCGCATGCAACACATGCACACACACGCACTCACACACAAGCAGACAGCTGTCTATCGTCTGACCCGATTCTCTCCTACTTGTTTACCGCAGCCCGCGCAGGACGGGGCTATTGAGCTCCTGGTGAGATTCTGACCGAGTCGGATATGCCAGGTCATATAATTAACTTGCTAATGTAGTCGGTGATCACAGAGAGAGAGAAAAACAACAAAAACAACAGGCTGTCGAGGACAGATCTGCAGCCGGCAGGCTTTGTTGATGCCGCAACGCTGTGCCGCTCGGGATAAAGTTGCATAACAACTCCCGCGTCGCGCAGAAGGGAGGGTCAGCGAGGGGGGTGAGGGGTGACATTTAGGATCGGCCAGACGGCGGGAAGGGAGGTGGGGGATGCTGAGTGGCTGGCGACAAACACATGTTGACATGGACACATGCCTCAGTTTGAACACACAATTCCTCGCGTAAGTATTTGCACTGTAATGTTGTTCTGAAAAGTGGTGTTCACATAAGCATGTGTTGACAGGAGTTATTTCTGATCTTTCACTTCTCATTTAGCCACTTAAAACCAACAGACATAATTTTTGAATTGCAAGTGGGTTGAAGAAATGAAAGGTTCACTTACAGGAGTGTCAAAGGTTGAAAAAGATCAGTGACCTGTTGCTAGGACAAAAATTTACAAAGACGATGTTTCGCCCCTCATTTGCATAGAAACCAACTGTTTGCATTAGATACCACAGCAATCCACAACAATGACCGTCCCATTTTGAAAATATGATACAAAATGGAGCATCTTTTAAGGCCGCAGTACTGCTAGTACTGCTATGCAAAATTATGTTATAATGTAATTTCCTCATCAATAATATACCTGGAGTGTTGCCTTGATTATTTCATGCATGTTTGAGAAATTCTTAAATCTCCCATGGCAACCATTCAGCTGTGCATGCATGCAAGGTGGACCTAGCTCCACCTTCAAGACGCAGCTCCCCCTCAGTTTCCAAACGTCTGAGCTTCTGTCTCACGGAACAGCCCTCCACCGCAACTCTCCCACTCAGCTCCTTCAGACTAGCCAGCAGCAATTAGCAAACACCAGGTGGAACTGCACATCTGCTGAAATCACTATACAAGCTAGTTCCCAGCATAGTGTTGGTAAAAACGTTGTTAAAGGGTTAATAGAGGAGCCATGCTATTATGACTTCCTGAAGGTGGAGTTTCAGAAAGAGTAGGAGTTTTTAAAGTGACAGAGACCCAATTTCAAAGTGTTAAATTGCTAAGTAACATTTTACATTTATAACTTTTTGAAACAACTGAAGTTAGCAGTTACCTCATTTTATTTTGACACTCTCATTTTGAAGTAGAAAAGGAAGTAGTTTTAGGGTTGACATGTTGACAGACTTGGCTAAGATAAAAGTCAACTCATTTGTACTGGCTAATATCACACACCAAAGAAAGCTCCAACACCTTTACATCATAATATTTGGTAATCGCTAGAAAAAGAAATAATATGAACTTTTTAAAACTTAAAAAAAAAGACTAGCCAAGTGTTGGCCACTAGCTATGCTAATGCTAACATCTGTTTCTGAGCTTTCTATTGGTGGTAAAGGAGTATTTTCATGATTTAAAAATAGTGGTTGGAATTTTATCAGTTATTGCTCAAAATCTATAATACCTATAATATTAGAGTTCTCAAAATCAGGCATATCTATACACTTCTTTTCAAAGTAATACTTATTTTGTTTTAGGAGGCCATCCCACTTCACACATACCAACAGGCCCCACACATTTCTGCTGAGCCTGATTGAATTTGACTGGGCAACGTTCTAACAGCACTCTCTGTCACCACGGTGAGAGGTCAAACAGAAACACAGCTTATATAAGTCACAATAACAGGAGAGAGATGGGAGCAGCGGGGTATGGGGAGAGAAGTGTGGCAAGTGTGAGTGTATTTCCATGTACAGCATAAATGGTGATCTTAGCTTCTGAAAAACTTTCTTCACTAAAGTAAGACTTTGAACACCATCTCTAAAACTTAAAAGATACTCCCAAGATCACTGAAATGAGCATTGAAGCCATTTTTTTTTTTGTTTCAACACAACCAAACCAAATATGGCCACTAGCAAGAGTCAAGGACTGAAGTCGCAGACGCCCGCTGTCAAGTTTTGTAATGGTCTATAATGATAACATCCAATCCTTTGCAAATGCACACATACTCATTGAGCTTTTTTACATTTTGTCACATTACAGTTCCAAACTCCAATGTGTTTTGTTGAGATTTTATGTAAATTTGTATTTTTATTCAACAACCCCTGAACCAATACTCTGTGCAACTACCCTTTCGCTGCAATTACAGCTGCGAGTCTCTTAAGGAAGTGGTTCCCAGAGATTTTCTTCTGGGCTACAATAAAATCCATCTCAAAAAAGAAAAGAAAAAAATCAACTGGGCACACACATCGTACAACCAGACATAAACCTATATACACATTTTGTTTTCAAACTCCACTGAAGTTTATTTCACACTTCAGGTTGCAACAAAACAAACTTCAAACCATCTTTACAGTGACACTTTTGTGTAACTGCTTTTTTTTTTTTTAGTTCTATACTGTAGAAGGGTATTCTTTGCTGTCAGTGTTATTTCAAACATATTTATTTATTTTTTATTTGTAAGAATATTCAACTTTGCTATCATCAATAAATTCTAAAAAATGGGGTTAAAACATGAACAGCTCCCTGAGGTTTTTTGGGTTTTTTTTACCATTCATCGCCCCTCCCTGTTGCAATTGCAACAGGGAGGGGCAATTGCATTTGGGACATTTGGGAACCAATGTCTTAAGGATCAGCACTTCTGGCTTTGCTCGTCTACAGACTGAAGTCCTTTACTCTTCGCTTGCACTAAAAAGCTCAAGCTCAGGCAGACCAGGTGAAGATGATCTTTGAAAGTTCACAGAAGCAGTTGGATCTATTCAGAATCTGTGCAGCTCTAACACATGAAATCGTGTTGATCTAAACATTTCCATTGCAGCTCTGGCTGTGTGTTTAAGGTTATTGCCTTGTTCTAACTTAGTCTCAAATAGTTTCTCAGTCTAATGGGTTTTCTTCCATGTTTATATTGAGCTCCATCAATATTCCTACACTGACCAGTTTCCATGTCCCTTATAAAGAAAAGCATCCCACAGCATGGTCTATTACCACCATTTTACTGTGTGGCTAGTGTGTTCAGTCTAAAGTGCAATGCCACACACAGTATTTTGTATGTAGAGCAGGAAGTTCAACCTTGGTTTCATCTGACCAGAGCTCCTCCTGGTTTGATGTTTTTCCTACATGACTTGTGGAAAAACTGCTTTGAGAGACACTGTGCTTCAAATATTTCCACAATTTCATCCCTGACATGGCTATGGTGTCCCTTAGGCTTCATGATGCCCTTTATTTCCTATGTGCAGGTGGGCTCATTGTAGGACTGGGTTTATTGGGATTATCAGAATAAAGGGGAATAAATACAAAAACATGTCCCATTTTCCAGATCATGTTTCCCCTTTCCTTTGTCTCCTTTCTGTTGGTTTATGATCCAAAATCTCACTGAATTGCATAGAAAGTTGTGGTTGTAATAGGACAGAATGTGGGAGATCAAGAAATGTGAATACTTTTGCATACCACTGTTGATCTGGAATGAAAGTATTGTCTATTGTTAGGAAGATGGCTCAGGCACATTAATACAGTTTGAGTACTCAGAGCTAACATCATTACAGATTTGAGCAACTGACAACATTTCTGTCACAAGACCGAATTAGACTTGAGCAGCTGGGTTAATAAAGCCAAAGAAACAGATTACGTGCCCTCATAAATAAGCTTGACCTCAGGATTTCTAAGGTGTTTTAGTTTTAAAAGTTCAATCAATGCTCTTGAGTAAAGAAATGGAGATGACGACAACACGAAAGGTCTGGAGGGCAGGGAACGAGACAGAGAGAGAACTAGATAGAGCCAGGGAGGATGACTTCCTATAAGCAGAAGCTAAACAGGTCAGACTTCTAGTTTCTGGGTCAAAGCGCATTAAACAAGCCCCCACGCTGAGACGATACTCTTGGCCCCGTGGCGAAACACCAATGTGGACAGGCTTCCACCAACTGTGATTGCACATGGGGCACTTCAGAGCCACACAGCTCTGGGCATCAACACATAAAGTTGCCCTTTATTATAAAATCTCCAATGTATAAGGGTATACCAGCCACCTACACAAATGCGTCAGCAAGGGGAACATTATGTGTAAACTTGGTCAAATGGGTTATGTGCAAATTGAAAGCGATATTCTCATAATTCTTACTGGTAATAGTCTTGATATGAGTACAGACGTCAACATTTGGTTACATAGTCATAGGAGAAGCTTCAAACTCTTAAATCCTTGCAAGGTAGAAAAAATACTTAGTTTAGCTAATTGCTAGCTAAGCTAACCTTAGTCCCATCTTAGAATGAGACAAACATTAAAATCATGATGAAAGGATGAGTTGATCCTGGACTGGATCAATCCACACTAATTGAAGATTCTTTTAAAAACAGTTTATGAAATGTATTGTTGAAGCAAAAATGAAAGAGGAGGATATTTGTCTCATAAACCCTCTATGCATTATGTCATCATGCAAGATGGGTGCATAATTCAGTTTTACTATAATTTGTCAAAATCAATAAGAAGACCTTCAGCTTTTAACAATTTCCTTATTTTGAAATGCTTTCATTAAGAAGTGAATACAGTTTTATATGCTATACCAGAAGGCATCTGAAATGGGGAGGTCATTGACAGACTCTGAACTACATGATTTTAGAATCGGGTTGTATTTTAAGTTTTGTACAATAGAGACAGCATCACCTTGATTATTTTATCATTCAGTGCAACATTCCAACTCCGACAATTCACATGATTGGACACTTTTCAATGCACACACACATAATGTTTTTTTTTCCTTCTGAATGTGAGGGCAAAAGTTATAAATCAAAAATCCTATTTTTGATTTGTTTTTTTCTTTTTATTGACTTAAAAAAGATTTAGGAGGATGTTTTTACATAACGCTTTGAGTTCAAAATGTTTTTAATGAGGTTTAGGTCTTCACTAGCTACAGTGTTTGCATCATTGTCATAAAAATTTGCCAACATGGATGCTAGCTCAATAGCTACCGAGCACAGGTTAAGGTTAGCATTGCAAAAAGCTTGTTAGTAAACCTTCAGCTGGAAATTTTTTAATCAAACCACAAATTCTGTTATTAGTTTCAGTTATTTTTTTCTAGAAACTTTTGGTTTGCTAAGGTTTTTTTTTTCTTTCCTCACCTTGAACAGAATGAAATACAGGCTATCAAAAATATCAAAAGCAGAGGACAACATCCTTTATCCCTTGTGAGGAACAGGAATTTCTTTTACATTCAAGAACTGTTTACACCTAATTTAACGCGAGTCACCTTAAAATTTAATAACACAACTGCCTTCTGACTATTCATGAGTGATGCCTATTCATTCGCCATCACTGTACGGGTCAAATGTGGTAGATGTTACAGAGAGAACTGCTGCTGAACTAAACATGCCACTTTCACCTTTTTCATAAGCTAAGCTCCGAGTAAAGAGCCAAAGAGAAGAAATACTCCTTCAAGGGCAAATAATGGACCCAAGCTGAAGAGAAAGCAGCCATTAGACAAAAGAGACAAGAGAAAGAAGCAAATATCTTTCCAATTATCAGCTGTGGAGCATGTTCCTAAGAGCAAAGTGAAAGGACAGGTTATTAAACTTTAATGCATCACAGCATAGGAACCATTCAAGGCCTTCTCCCTCATTAGACGTAGATGGCGAGTGTGTGCGCACGTGCGCGGGTTTGCAGCCAAGTGCCTCACACCACACCAAACACTTAAACACTGCTAATGAGTGTGTGAGTGCTGGCTGGTCTGCTGACAGAGGGAATAATGGATTTAGGTAACAACGGCGTTTTCATTCTCCTCTGTAGATGGGATTAGCGCAGCGGCAGGAAACAAGAGTCATATTCCGCTCTTAAATGATGGAAGCACGCTCGAATAATGCGCACAATGCAAGTGAAAGCTTCTGATAAATTCTTCAGCAAAAAGGAGGATTTCATCGTAGTTTTACATTTCCATGCAGGTGACAGCTCTCATGGGTTTTTACTATTCATTCGTACACTCATTCATCTGTGTATGGGATTCCGATGAAAGCACTGTCTGAAGGTGTGCAGGGCTTTTGGTGACATTTGTCTGACCAGAGCCATTATTAACCATTAGGAATGCATTTATAAATTATGTCTATATCTCAAGGTTAACCTAATTGAAGATAATGACACTTTGTGGCCTTTGTGTCTTCATTTTGGATTGGTATTGAAGAGGTTGCCTTGAAACGTTACCGACAGAGGAACCACAGTACAGTGTCTTGCTGAAAGACTAAAATGACCTCAACTTTTTTTTGCCACATTACAACCACAACCATCAAAGTAATTTTTTGAGATGTTATGTGACAGAAGAACACAAAAGAGAGTATAACTGTGAAGTACTCAAAGGTATGTCAGAGAACAGCAGTGAACAAAGAGCCTCACGAAGACCAGCGAACACAGCAGGTCAAAGAGAAATCTGTAGAGAACTTTTAACGAAAGTTAGGTAAAAACCTAGCCTTCATTAAATGAAGATCTGTGTGAAAACTGAAAAATATATTTCACAACAGTAAACGTATAAAGTCATGGCAGTCCCAATGTTTTTTCACAATTTTGCAATTCTGGAAATTCACACAAAATCAACATTAGCGCAATCTTTCCTATTTTGTGTTGATGAATACTAAAAATGCTGGCTAGAAAAAATTTATCCGCCATCGTTTTGGCTCCTCCTGGCTCCTCTAAGCCTTCTACGGTAGGTGAGTGGACGAACAATGTGATAGGCAGTATACTCACAAAAAGAAGTGGCAAAGATGTACAACTGGTCTACATCTATTCAAAACATATTTTAAATCTATATGAATCTGAGTCGATTTTGAATCTCTATAGAAGCAATTATTTTTCTGCACCTCTAACCTGTACCATAAATAAATGTTCACAATAGTAGCAGCTACTGGCTGCATAGATGGTAGCACGTTATATTCTCACTATTCTTGAAAGCCTCAGACACACGGTAAAATTGCAAACTCGGAATTCAACTACAACTACTTTTCTATATCAGATATAACCTTATTTTCAGGGAATAAAACAGGAACAGAAGTGGAGGTAATACCAGAAGAAAAACTAGCACGCAGCAGGGCCACGATTCCTTGTGGAATAAGTCGGCTGTTTCTAGCTTCCATGTCTTGCCCTTATTCCTTTCAAAGCAAACAAACAGCATGATGAAATTTCTGTGGGTGATATATTGCCCCGGTTGATATCTGTGTGCAAGCTTCCACAAACAAACCAGAATTGATTCTCCTTATTGAAATCCCCCCACATCATTTCCAAGGGAACCCATCTACCCAGGATCCCTCTCTTTCCCTCTATAAATAAAAACGGATGTAAAAGTGTTGGGGGGTGGAGGAGGAGGAAGATGGAAAGAGGGGGGCAACAGGAGCCTCTTTGGGTAAGGAATCTATGATCAACTTGGGAGAAGCAGAAGTTGTGGTCCGTTCTCGCCATGTGAGCACATTAGCAACAGAAGAAAAAAAAACAACAACAAAACACCATCTTAGATCCAGTCCAACTTCCGAGGATCAATGAAGAAGTATTGGCTGTGGCACTTGTGCTCAGTGAGGCACTAACTCTCCCTCTGTCCATTCCCGCATCCGGCGACCGTCGCCATGTGTGCGGAGAGTGGTCGCCGAGCGATGATTTCCCCTAGATGTGATGATTAATGTGCCTGCTCCGAGATGCTGAGTGAGATTGATGCCGCCCGCCATTCCCCCCCATGCCTAATCTTTCATCCTTACAGTAAATATGACACAATGTCCATATGCACGCAGAAACGGCCTGATTACAAACAGCTTGCAAGTCGTCGTCCCTTTTTAATGATTACATCCAACGGCACTTGCTCAGTCGAACGGCTGCTTTGGCTTAATGAAATTAGCCCGTCGCGCCATCTTGCCTCCTCTGAGCGCGAGGTAAGGAGTTTCCACAGGGGTCACTCAGCTAAGTAGCCCCGGTTAAGCAACTCCAATGCAAATGAGATGTAAATCAGGCTTAAACGGAACACGGTTTAATTTGGCCTCCTGACATTGCAAACAGTCGTGGGGGGGAGGACGGGGGATCCGATGCAAATTGCATGCAAATAACAACCGATGGTCTTTGTCTCCACTGGCCAAAGGCTAAATGCCTTCAGGTTCTGGTTCACGTCTGGTTTTGTCTAAGCAAATGTTTGATTTATCCAAGATGAACTGAGGAAGGTAAATGGCCCACAGGAGATAAGGGTGTTCGGGGGAAGATCCAAAGTCACGGCTGTATTGTTACGCAGGTGAATTGTTATCCAGGACAAAAAAAAACCCCTCAAAACCTGAGAAGAAATAAGCAGGCTTCACATGCAAACTGCTCCACATTTATCAAAGCCAGAACCCAGCTGTGTCGGATCAAGTCGACTCCTACATCATGAGGAGCGTTGCCTCAAAGTTTGCCCCTCCCCTTCTGAGACCGGGCTCTGCGGTTCAAAGCCTGGATATGAATATGCCGATATGTCCGGGGTGGTATTAACGTTTGAGAGCAAAGCCGCAGCCGAAGCCTCCTGGGAAGAGGTCAGACTTTTGAGCCGACGAGCCCCTGAAGACCACATGTCAGAGTAAAATGACTTTTTCTAATGCGCAGTCGTAGTAAATTGATCTGCCTACCATCCTCCCAGCCTCCTACAACCACAAGGAGTGACAACTTCTACTGGGTGCTTGAGCTGCATTGAGATCTTAAAACTGCACAATATTTTTCAGATTTTCAATAAATGAAGTCTCATTTTATTCAACATTTAGCTTATTTATATAGCACCATTTTATACATAAAAATGTCCCCTTTTCCCAATGTCTCAATTTAATTTTGCCTTTTAATTTTTAAAGTTAATGTGGAGCCTGATGGACTGCCTGCCCAGTGATCTATGATCTGACGTCCTTAAAAAAAACAAACTGCATTCATCTGGAAATAACATCTAGAAACTTTTTAATTTATTAACTTAACCATTTATGCATTTCATTCAACTGCCCTTTCTTCAGAACAAGGCTTTTTTTGGATTGATTTTTCTTTGAACACTTCAGACTTCAGTTTGTACCACAGCTACACCGCCTCTGTGTTTGTCTATTTCTTTCAAATGAAATGTTAACAAAAAGTGAATGCGAACTCTCATCTGTTTTTGTACTTTAATTAAGTTTTTTCATACTTCAAACCTGGGACTAAAGGTGCCATTTGAATTTTTATTGCATTTTAAGAAATACATTATCTTATTAAAGTTCAACTTAAAAATAGGGCAAGATGTATTTATAAGACATCATAGCCAGGTGGCTAATTTCCATCTCTTATTCCACTGGCAGGTTGATGTTAAAGCAAAAAAAAGGAACTGAATTGTTCTTTACTAGCATTTTCTGTTTCATAGATTTGTTTTACTATCTTAAGTAGCTACTACAGTAAGAGATTCTGTTTTAATTTGATTATTCAATTAATCATCAGACCAATCGATACATTAATCTGTTACTAAGCAAACTTTACGAGACAAACAGATCAGATGTATATACAGAAATTAATAACCAGATCAGTCATACATACATGCTAACAGATTTAAACAAAGTTATGACGCTAGTTATTGTACAGTGCACATTTGAATCCATTTATAAAGCCAAATGGTTTATGAGTTATGAGAAAGCCTGACCTCCTCCAGAGCAAGCATGTGGCGACAGCAGAAAGAAACAACTTACCTTTAACAGGAAATGCTTGCTTTCTGTGCTGAATATAAAGTCGTATTAACCACTACGCTTTAGCTACAATTACAGTCCTCTGCTATGAAGGTGAATGATCGAAGCCTGAAATGAAATTAATCAAAACCTACACTTTATAGCCTAGTCAAAGCTGGACTAGAACATTCCACACTGATTAGAAATTTCAAAACCCCATTTGTATTCATGAAACCTTCATTTTAAGAAAAAAATAAATACATTTAAATTTTCTAAATATTCTATTTAACGTCTTCATTTTAGTGCAATAGTCTTGCGTTTTTCTCGATTTAAGAAAAGAAAAAAAAAACATAAAAACAAAAAACTCCACATCAAAATGGCCAATTCAAGCAGTGATGCTGAAAGAAGAAAAACATGCCATAATGTGTAATTTTCCCTTCGGGTGATCAATAGACACATCTTACAGTCAATCCCCCTGGAAATCGTCTCCTCCGGGGAGGGGAGGGCAGTCACCCGTGAAGGCCACCCCTGGAGGTAGATCCGCTGAAGAATTGGCAGTGTGGATGTAATCCTGCTCAATTTGTACATTTGAAAAGAAATAAAATGCACAATCACTGCCTTTTTGTGTGATTGGCAATAGTATATACAGGAAGATAAACACTGAAAATACAGAATCAAAAAAGGAAAGGCAGTACTATTGGGTCTTTTAGAGCTTTTGATGTCCGGCTATATAGCAGATAGCTTATCCAGTAGCAGAAAGATGTTCTACTAAGACATGATTACAGTGTGTAGGTCTGTCACAAAAAGTAATAAATCAATTAACCACATGACAAATTAAAATGAGTGTAATATTTTTTTAAATGACAACAGTCCTTTAATATCACTGAGAAACGCTACAAATATTTGATACTCAGTAGGAAGTAGTTGGTTTGCACTACCTGGCACTTTTGCCTGTTTTCCCTGTCTAAGCTGAATGATTATTGTTTATCAAAATGCAGTTTTGGTTGCAGGAACTTCATAGTCTGTTTTAATTATTGTTGTTTCAATTGTTTTTTTTATTTTGGATATTTAGAATGTTAAGTGTTCTTAGATTTTTCTTTTATCCGAGTGGGTATATTTCCCTTTATTATCATATTAGTTGGATATGGACTCAAAATAACATTAGAATTTATTGCAATCATTTCTGGGATAATTTATCACTCGGTTAAATCTTTACTGTGACAGCCCTAACAGTGTGTAGACATAAAGACAAATTGTCCTCATTTCAATTAGGAAGATGCTACTCCATTATTTATAACATATTTTCACAATGTTCATTCATAATAAAATAGTTTAAGTATCTTAAGTGGCTAGGTTAATTTCATCCATTTCAAATATTGTAAAATAATTTTTAAAAAAAAGACATTTGTTTCAAAGACAATCTTTGGAAACATGGAAGTTGTCCACTTATCACTCTGACTACCAGTTAGTTGACAACGTACTCACATATTCATCAAAATTTAACAGCTAAAAGAGAGCGCGCAACCCCAGGTAAGATAATTACTACACATAACTTAATAGAACCCTACTTAAAAAAAATACACTACCAGAGTGAAATGTAGAACAAATATGACTCAGTAGTCAGAGCAAACTGTCATAATATGATGTAACACATCAAGGATTTAAGAAAGTGCTTGTACGGTGGAGTGTTATGCGAATCTCCGTTAGATTTTTCATTCTTTTTTTATAATCTTAAGGGACAGCTGCGTCGAGTATTTTCTGGGAAAAAAAAGTTACGTTTCCTGCACCTTCCAAATACTGTATATACATCTTCTACAAGAAAAAAAAGCATCAGCACTAATTAGGCAACAGGTTTCTACTGACATAACCACCTTAAGTTCCTTCTGAATCCGCCATCCATTCATTCTTCCACATCCACAGCTACTGAGTCCAACTACAGGTACACCTGTTCTTTTCCCTTTTTTTTTCCTTTTAGAATAGACTCTCCACCCTGAGCTACAGAGAGGTGAATCAAACTACTCCTGCGCTGCTTTCTCACTATCCATTTCATTCATAAACCCAAAACATTGCAAAAGGTAGACGATTGGCCGGGTGGCGCTGCGTAAAAAGACGACGCTTGCTTCCCCGCCGCCAATGAGAGGCGAGTAGTACGCTCTCTCACTCTCTCGTGCTCCCTCTTTAACCCTCTCCGAGTTTTGTTTTCTCTTCCAGCCTCTGTGAGTTTTCAGCAGTCGCATCGGCAGCCCAGGCGAAGGGAGTACAGTGCGGCGCAGGAACCGGTAGCACAATTTGGCTAAAAAGAGATAGCTAGAGATAGCTAGACTGGCCTTCAGAGTCAAAAAAAAACAAAAAACCCGAGGGATGTTATCTTAAGTGGCGACTCTGCCCTATGTCGCTGTTAAAGTCCAGCCATCTGTGCATTTTGCTCAGCACTTTAAGCCTCCCGCTGTGCGTCATTAGTTTGCAGGTGACAAGGAAAAGCACTTTAAGAACGAACCTCCATGGAGAAATTGATTGGCTGATTGACAGACACAACCGACTGCTCTTTAACTCCTGGAGGTGCGCCGACATCCAGGGCCGACTCAATACAAACCAATCTTAAAAAAATAAAATAAAAAAATAAAAACTTCTACCCCCACCCCATGTGCTCATCTTAGTGGCACAGAAGAAGGAAAAAAAAAAAAAGAAAATCAAAACCACACATGAATCAATACCAGCAATGATCCAGTGACTCTCCATGAACTCAGACTGAGTGTGCCACTGTTTGTGGGGGGAATTGGGTTGACAGAGTTCAAGGAGGGGGGATTTTCCGGTCCAACACTGCCATCTACGGACACCACTGGGGTTCTGCGGGTGGCCAAAGGATTACATCATCATGTTTGGGGCGATGATGTGTTTTTCTGAGATGCTGCAGCTCAGACAAAGAGAGACTGTTAGTGGATGCTGAAGGTACGAGGAAAGTTTTAAAAAATAACTACGGCTCTTGGAATTTCACTGAATTTTTGATTAGTTTAAAGATTTTTCTATATATTATAAATGGTTTAATAAAGCAGAAATATTTAATTTATTTAAAAACTCAATCATGTAAAGAAAAAGTGGTCAGAGTGTTTCCTGATCTGTTAACCTTTAACCCGACTCTGAGTCTGGAACATTCTGCAGATGTTTCTGTATCACTTCGGGACATGTTTTTCTTACCAAAAACATCTCATAGAACACCATAAAAAAAAACAACTCAAGAAACGAGATTTGTTTCTGAAATAATGTCATCACTGTATACAGGTGTTCAGTTTGACACCTTGGCTTCTTCTCCACTCTCAAAAACACAAGAGAACTTCCACACTTCACCTTGACTCATTTCCGCTTGAATTCACAAAAGCCGCATTTCTGAAAACCAAAGGGTAACACTTCATCTGGCAGTTTGAAAACAAAATCGGATCTGGATCAGCCGGGACACATTTTGAGATTCTGTGGGCTCTCGCTGCCCCCTAGTGTCGCCACATAAATACTGCATGGGGGTGGGGGGTTCACACCAAGTATGAAGAGAGAGAGGCGAGAAATGTTTGAGGTGCTTCAAGAATGGGAAGAGAGACCCAGCAGAGAAGCACTGCTTTTATTTTTAACATTTTTCTCTCATGGAGGTCAACTTTGTCATGAGAATATATATGAAAAAAAGTTAAGCTTAACGTTTAATACATTTTCTCAAAATCAATCTTCTAGAGCGGTTTTTGCTCATTTCGTTGGAACATTGAACAACACATTTTCTGGCAAAAATGTTCCGAAACCAACAGAAGTTGGCGTACTTAAATCAGATAATCTTATAAGTATGAATACATAAGCAATAAGTATGAGAGTGGAAAATGAAGCAAAATGACACAAAACAGTTTAAAGGTAAAAATTTCCAAAAGAAGAAAAATGTGCTAAATTTAGTTCCTGATTAAATATCTCACTCTACACCAGTGGTGTCCAAAGTGGGTCCTCAAAGGCCACAACACTGCATGTTTTAGTTCTCTCCCTGGTGGTGGTAGTAACAACCTCCTCAGCATGTCAATGTTCTTCTTAAGGCTCCTAATGATCCAGTTGCGTTAACCAGGGAGAGAACTAAAACATGCAGGATGAGGACCGACTTTGGACGCCACTGATCCTCACCACTATCACCAAAGCAGATTTGTGGGAGTTTTTCTGAGGAGAGAATGGAGGGGGCCATGAGTGATGAGATTTAGGGCAACACTGTCCTCCTTTCAGTAAGAGCTTTACAGACAGGTCCTGCTTTGGTCTCTTATCATGATGATGACCCAAAACATACAGCCAGACCAAGTAAGAAGTGGCTCCAAACGAAGCACATCAAGCTCCAGAAGTTACTTAATGTATTGCTTAGGAATCTAGACTTAAACCAAATAGAAAATCATTGGCGAGAGCTGAACCCAAATTTTGAAATTCGGGTTCAGTTGGTTTGCACTGTGGGCAAACCAACTCAATAACTACAGTAAACGTCTCATCAATTAAACGTTATTGTCTCTACTTTTTTTAAGATTCTGTCTCTCATGTACGACGGATTATTTGGGCCACGCTAAGAAAATACTATAAGTCTTGGGACAATAAAGTCTAAATAATTCCTAAAATAAAGTTGTAGTATTAGAATAAAGTTGTAATATCCTGACTATTATTATTATACAACTTTATTTTCATAATATGACTCTTTTCTCATATTATTGCGAGTTTCTCATATTCCGACTTTATTCTTGTATAACTCATAATATTATGACTATTCTCAGGATATTATGACTGTCGTAATTTTATTTATTTTTTTTTTCCTACTATGGCCGTAACTTTCTGTTATACTGACAGTTGAGGTATATGGTGAACATTACAGATCTCTTCCTTCTTCTTTAGTGGGAAAACTCTAAAGAACATAGCTGTATCAAATACTTATTTCTCTCACTGTGTTTACACTTCTGCACCATAAAGACTAAATTAGGCCTTGAATATGCAGCAAAAAAGTGCAAATAGAACCCAGCTTCATTGTTTTTGCAGCTCTGAACGGCTAAACCAGGACAATTCCAGGCAAACAGACTAAAACCAGCAGACTAAAACCAAACAGTACTTCTCTTTAGTGTTGCCAAATCCTCCTGAGCTTCTCCCAACATGACAAGTCGAAGTGTGCACTGAAATACAGCTAACGCCCTCAGAGCCGAGTCCACCCGACAACTATTAAGTTGTCACAGTTGAAATTGTTTTGTAATGTAGGGCAGATCCTTAAATGGAAGGCATAAAGGGCTTTTGTGAGAACGGAGAAATAAAAGTCGATGCTTTCAGAGGTCCAGAGCATCATCGGGAGACAATTCCCCCCCACCACTCTTAACATCGACCAAAGGGCACACTGTCTGCTTGAGCATACCACTCTCTGAATGGTTTGATGACAAAAATACTGTCATGAGACTTTTCACTGCAGCAATGTTCAATGTCAAACCCTTAAGAGTGCAATCAAAAGTCTACGGATCAGAAGGCTGAAGAGCAAGTAAGAGCTAGAGACCTGAGAAAATTACAAAGTAAAGAGAGTTTCAGACAGAGTCTTGGCAGGGAGTTCTAATAAGACCGCAGTAGAGGGAAATGGACCAATCCAAAACCCCAAGAGTCAAGACCTATAGTATACAAGAGTTTCATGAGACAAATATTACGTACAAAATGTACCAGTTCGAGTCTGATTCACACTTGATGTTGAGGCTTTTAAACCTGAATTGTCCATACTGACAGGAACAGCCTTATTCTGCTTACCAATACCAAAGCCTAAAAAAAAAATCTATCGTCCAATAGTAACTAGTCTTCACAGTTCTTTTAACGAGGAGTTTCTTTTGGTTGCAAAAAGTAATCCGGTGTGACACCTCCCCAACATGCTGCTGCGCACTGCCAGTCAAATTTGACTCTGGAAATATTTCAGCTTGGAAAGAAACTAACAACTTGGAGATAAAGGTATTTCAGTTTTAAAACTACATTTGGTGGATCCAGCCAATCAGAACCAACAGGAAGGTTTTAGTATTGTCAAACATGCTTGTGTATGCACTGCTCAATGTGCTGATGGCTTAGAAACAACTTATTACAGGAAAACTTTATCTCCCGTCATCGGTGGCCGTGCTAACAAGCCTTAGTATTCAAGACAAAGTTACAAAAGTTAAAACTTATTTTACTAAAGGGTTTAATATAGTCAGAATCTCCTACCGGCCTGTGCCTTGTCAGTCATATGAATTTATGAACTTATAGCAGGACAATCCTAGTAAACAACATTAAGGTTTTTATAATTTGTGCAAATTAATTAGAGGGACAAGAAGTGGTGGTCATTTTGTCCCATCACCTGTTAATTTAGACTCATCACAGGAAGATTTTGTACTTGTGTTGAAAACCAATGGCTCAAAGGAGTTTTTCTTTTATTCGCTCTTACTCTATTGAAAGTTAACATTTTTATGTAACTCCAATAAATAATCTCTACTAACAGCAGGTGGCTCAGCTTAGTCTTAGTTTGATCAGGGGTCCTATTTTATAAAAGTCAGCAGGCTCCAATGGGGGAATCAATGGAAATAGTAGTTAACATAGTCTTTTACAAAATAATATAGAATTAATTAAACGTGAGATTTCTGCATTCTACGATTCTTTTATTCATCAAGAACACCTGCATACCAAAACAATAAAAATGGCAAAGTACACTGGCACTGCTTACATGCAAAAAGTGGAAGTAGGTTTGGAGTCTTGGGATAAAATGGCATAGCATGTGTACAAAATATGGATGTCTTTTCAAGACACCATGGGACGACAGAATGACTGTCAGATGCTTTGGAAACTCTCTGGTGACATCATCACACCACCCATGATGACACTATTTATGCCATGTGTTGCCCATTCATGATGGAGCACTTTGAAGATAAAACCTACCCAACGCTGCTCCGCCTTTGCAGCAAACTACATCGAATGATTCTTCGAGGATCTTACCTTATTTTTAAGTCAGTGAGTGAATTCAAGTCACATCCTATAACCGAGTTTGTCCTATAACCGAGTTTGTCCCTTTATAATGTCTTTACAGACATTTGACATCCAGCAGGAAAAATTATCCATGTTCTCTCACTCAATCTTAAACATATTAATGATCTCAGATAGATGAACAGTGTAGCCCAACAGCATCCAGCCAATAAGCCTGAATTTCTTAGCATTTCCGGAGCAAATCCAGTGTGACGTATCCTCAGAGGTAGTAAAAGTTCCAAAACAAAAACTTAATTTGAGCGAGTAGTGTTTTTTTGTTTTTTTATTTCCCCTCAGCCTGAATGACGATTCCAACCGAGTCTGTTCAGCAACGCAGCATCTCCATGTCAGGCTGAGGAGAACTTTGTGACACCTTTGTCTGTGGTCAGGCTGATGAGGCAACGCTCCCCGTCAAAGGAGGAGATCGGAGACGAAATGGCGTAGCTATGCTCGAGTTTCGGGGGGATACTGCACGAATTCGTCAAAGGGATGAAACTTAACAGTGTCGAGTGTGGTGTCACCTCAGACTCTGGGTTTGAGGAACCTTTCGTTTCACAGCTACTGTTAGCATTCTCTGGAAAGACAATTGGGAAAGGGAGAAGAGACGGAGAAAGAAAAATGAATCATCAGAGTTAGAAAAAAAATAAAAGAAACTCAGCTTTGAACTTTTTTGTGCCGCTTTTGTCATTTTACAATACATCATTCTCTGCTGTCAGAGAGGGTTGACTGTTAGCCCCGCCCACCGGGTCATTTCTGCACGTGTGCTGTTAACAATAGTTAACTATATAGTCCAAATCCACCTCTGATTGGCTCAGAGAAACAAAACTGAGGTATTGATGTGGTCTAGTTCTAAGAGACTGAGATGAAGATGTGTGGCATTAATAGTGAGAGTGAAAACCTGCTGATGTAACTGAATTAAAAGCATTCTGCACCAAGTTTGGGGGATGCATTTCACATCAGTTCAAGAGGCTAAAAAATATATTCATAAACACAAAAACAAAGGATATTGTATCTATAATTTCAGTATGTTTTAGTTAGTTTTAAAAACACACAATATAATTCCAGTTAGTTATACTTTTTCTACATTATTTACTGTTATTTATTTATTCAGTTAACGAAAGTGTCTTCTCAATTTCAGTTTGAGTTAACTATAGATTTTTCTTTTCCTTTCATAAAGTGATTTGCTCACCTTTAGTCGACGTCTGCATTGAGAAGGATGGAGGTGCAGAGGAGTATTTAACACAGGCGGGTAGCTGGACCTGTCCACCGCTGGCGCTGCCCGCAGCCGGTGTTTCCATGGATTCCATAGCAACCGGCGTGTCAGAGCAGAGGAAGACATCGATGGGCATGTTGGTGCTTCTGAGGTGAATCTGCAAGCTCTGAGTGTCAGAGAAGAAGAGGACGGTGTGATTATGAAGTGAGTTTTGCAGAAGAATCTGAAATCGTCCCGATATGTGTACCTCTTCTGGATGTGGCACCTGAAGGCGAGTCTCGGGCGGAGCTTTGATCACAATCACAGTCTGCTGCTCAAAACTTGGAATGCTCCTGATGTCCTCGTACGTCAGGTAGGCGTACGTGATCGGCGGAGTTCAGGAAAGTAACCGATGTGTATTTGCAGCTAAATCTTAAACAAAATATATCCGACAGCGGAGGCTGAAAGCCCCAAGGATATCTATCGTGCAGGTTCTCCTCGCACAGCCTGCTGATCTGCTGGGCGCAGATTTGGATGAGCTCGTCCAGCTTCTCCTCCTCCTCAATCAGAGACTCCAGGCTTCTGGTGAGGTTGTCCTCCACAGGGCCGCCCCTGGGCACAGGAGAATAGAGCCGGGCGATGCCACTTCAAAATAAAATCTCTTTTTTTTTAAATATCAGATAAAAAAAAGTTTTTGCTCTCTTTTCTAAAAAAAAAAAAAATTACAAAATGAAAGAAAATACTTTGAAAAAGTGGCTTTTAATTCATTCATTCCTACTGTTAGTTGTACGACGGAGTATCAGGTTAAGGCAACAAGATTTTTTTTTAAATTACAAGAAAATAGTTGTGATATTAGCAGAATAAAGAAGCAATTCGACTTAAAGTTACAAGAAAAGAGTTGTTTCATTGAAAAAAAAATAAAAGCTTCAAAAGTTCTCAAGATTTGACGTAAACATTTCAGTTTGTGTAGTTCTTTCTTGAAAATAAAACACCACCATTTCAAAGTCCTGCTATTAAAAATAATTTGATGCTGATCTGTTAGTCTGTCACAATAAATAAATTAATGACATGATAAACTAAAACGAGCTCAATAACTTCCATATGGGTGATTTATCACTTTTTTCTTTTATCTCTCTTTCTACCACAAACTGGATGATAAAAGTTTTCAGCCTGGTATTTGGTCTCCTTTGATTGAGGGACAATTGTGTTTACAAAGACTTCATAATTCATGTTGTTTTTGTTTTGTTTATTTATTTTGGATATTTAAAATGTCTTCAAGCTGCAGTGTTAAATCCTCACTAAAATTGAAAGTTTATTAATTTTTGAGAACTTGTTCTTGCTTTATTATGCCGTTATTAATATATTACTTGAAAGTGATCTCAAAACAACAATATTATCGTTTATCACAATAACCTCTGGGACAATTTATCGTCCAGCAAAAATTGTTATTGTGGCAGATGTACTGATACAATAAAAGGAGTTCTCATTGTATTACAACCTTATTCTCATATTATTTCGACTCTATTGTCATTAGACTTTTCTCTTGTAATTTAAGAAATAAAAGCTTTGTCTGGTCCTAATATTCCATCGTATAGCTCACCTGAATTCAAAGTTCCAATAAACAGAAGCTGTGAAAAAGACTTGTCAAATAAGATGGCCGCCGTGGGCGAGCTATCACTCTGAACTACGGAAGCCCAAAGAGCACATTAGTCAAAAAGAAATAAATTTAAAAAATCTTATATCCAGATTTTCCCAGGAATAAATCTTCCAAAAATAAATATTTGATTAATAGATACAATCAATCAGTTAAGTCAAAACAATAGAGGAAGTTGCTGATTGTTTTGAAACCATTTCATAAGTTTGAGGTTTGGGTTGAAGCAGCTTTCCACCGGACTTTCTGTCTGAGCTGCCTTCAATTTGAACCCAATTTCATAATCAATTGAAGCAATTTTCTAAAATCTTTTAACATTCTATTCATGTTAAATTGGTTAGGCGACTTCAATAAGTACTATGTATTGCCTACCAGCTTATGTATTGCCTACCAGCTCAGTTAAGAGTTATTTTGGCTATGACAATACATTAATAATAAGAGCTGACTGTACTTACAACCACTGGTGGTGGTTTTTGTACGTCTTCTTCATGAGACTGATCCCTTCTAACACGTTGGTGATGTCGTACAGACGCCTCTTGGACACTTTGAGCTCCGATGAGACCAAGTTGAGGTCCACCACTCCACCTAGAGAGTGATTTAGTCTCTGAGCAAACTTCCTCGTCAGGAGAACCAGAGAGTTATCAGCACGGGTCTTCTGGAACAGCAGCATGGCTTCTGTGGGTTGGGGGGGAGAGGGGGAAATTACCCAAAAATCGTACCCTGATATCAAAACTGGAACAAGTATTGGACACTGAGGTCATTGCACAACAAAACTAACACTTAAATAGAGATTATTAGCATTTAAAGTGTAGTTATAGCGTCTTATTTTTTTTTACGTTTTGTCAAAACATAAGCAAAGTTTTCATAAATTCCATTAGGACTGATATAATAAAAATTTTAAAAAATCTCCCAAAATATGCATGCCTCCATAGTCAATCATTAGTGGATTTTTTGTTGAGGAATCTTTCTACCAGCTTTGCAGCTCTAGACACTGAAGTCTATGCACAATATATTTTCATTGCAATATCATTGCGTCAGTTAGTTTTTAAATAACATTATTATTGTACTTTCATCTAATAAATGCACGCTAAATATTTGTAGCTTTGATGTGACAAAATGTGTAATGCAGTTCTGAGGAATGTTAAAAAAGAGAAGGGGGGGAGGGGGAAGCAGGATTGCAAAGCCTCACCTTTTTTTATATTATGGGTCTGAGCCGCAATGCCCATCTTGGTTTGGTTCGCCCCAGCGGTAGACTCCATGGTCCCACCTTCGTCTTGAGGCTCGCGCGGTACACGGCCCTGCAGTTCCAGTCTGCTTTTCACCTGACAAAAAAATATTCGCAAATAAACACGTTCATAAAGTCTGCCAAGTCTGTTTAAGGGGCGACTTTGACTCAATATCCACTTCTCAGCTCCCTATTACACACACAAGCAATTAATGCTTCAACTCGACTCCGCGCATCACCTGACGCACGAGTCTGCAGCGTAAAGTTAGCAAAGGCTAACTTAAAAGTTTGCTTAGCCTGTTGAAACAACGGTCCCTCCCCCCTTTCCAAGCTTACCTCAGGGCTGCAAAAGTACTTTCTTTCCTCTGTTGGTGTTGACAACATTTCGCACACTTCTTAAAAGTTACTTTGGCATCACTCAGGTCCTGCTTCAGACTATGCGCCGGCCGAAATCAGAAATATACAAAAGATATACCCGCCAAATCGCCTCAGCGGAGGCTAAGCATGCCTGTACAGCCTCCGGAAATACACAAACGTCAGAGTTGGCCTTCAAAATAAAAGTATCCGAAATATTTATTTATTAATTAATTAATTAATTAATTTATTTATTTATTTATTAGTTGGGAGAAATGAACAGAAATGTCAGAAGTTTCTAAATAACCCCAGCAGCATCAAAATCCAAATGGCTGCCTGACATCACTGTGCTCCTCAGCTCATTTGTATCTCATTAAATATGTCTTACACAGTTCTATTTTACTAAAGATGGTGCTACTAATTTTTAAAGTTGTGCTAAGAAAAATACATTGTTATTGAGGCTAATTACTATTAGGAAATACTAGTGCCTGTCACTGTGGATGTCGATCCTATTTGTGTCTTAATTTGGAACTTGGACAATTAAAATGGTTTTGATCTCATTCCAAGATCCAAGTTCATTTGAGGTTAGAAATAACTTGTAGTGAAATGACCAAAACTAACACCACACTGCGAAAGCCGGTAATCAAGAGACTGTGCTACAGACTACAGTATTAGTTGTTTCCTTTCTATTTTCCTACGTATCGTTTTTGATGGAGATTAAATCGTATGTGCTGAATTATCTCATTTTGATTTCCAAACAATCAAAGTCATTCAAATCAATCACAAGTTCTTGGGGTTTAGCACGACTCAGGTTTGCTCACAGATTCTTCAACGTAATGATCCAACTCTTATTGTCCCAGTTGGTATTTGAAATATGTTTCTACAAAAAGATATTGCTAACAAAACAAAGCTGGGAGGCCTCTCTGTAAACCGGGAGGTTGCTCAAATCCAGACTGAACGTAGACAACAGGCTGCTGTCAATAACACCTTTACCTTTGTCCAAAATATTGAGAGTGATTTAATCAGTCAGTATCTACAATTAGTAATCCATGAATTGTGGTGTGACACAAAAATGGGTTCGTCAAAATGGGGAAAAAATAGTAATTGTAATCAGAAAAATGTTTTGCTCTTCATGAGTAACATATACTTACACAGATAATTATCTCTATTACAATAAATCTTTAAATATAATGTTTATCCGTAAGCCATGTTTTCTTCAAACTATCTTTTTAAACAATATATATTTAGCTTCATATTCAAAATAATTATTTCAACTTTTTAGAGTAACCCAATCTGAACGTTTAACGGAGCACCTTTACTTCTGCCAGCAGCTGGCGCATCCGAATAAGAGTTAAAAGAAATTTCTGCGATGGTCTCATAAATCTTGTAGTTCACAATGAGAAGATAAAGATTCCAATAATCGAATATTTGATTAAATTAATACAATTCGATGTAACTTTAAATAAGTTCAAAGACACCGCTTAGAACAGTTGATGAAACACAGAGCCGTAAGGGTAAAATGACCTCCAAAATTTGTTATTGATTTAAACTTACCTAATAACAGGAGCTAGCATAAACGAGAAATGGTTAGTTGAGTGAAAGGTTTTCCGCAGTGTAAGTAAACACGTCACACTATGACAGTTTTAAGGAAATGTAAACAGACGTCTCCATGTCCATACGCATGAAAATCCAATTTTTTATTTAATCTTTTTTTTCTCCGAAGAGTTTTTTTGCGGCGCTAGTGGCTCGCATTTTTCCGCGACAGTGGGCTGACAGGGGGGGGGGGGAGGACGCGCGGCGAGGGTCGCCGGGGCCGGGAGTCGCCGGGACCGGGAGTCGAACCCGCGACGTCCGCGTCGAGGACTAGGGCCTCCAGGCGTGGGGCGTGCTAAGCCCCTGCGCCACCACAGCAAGCCCCATGAAAATCCAAGTTTAATAGAAATTTTCCTTGAAACACACAGTAGTTTTAAAAAAAAAAGAAAAAAAAAAAAAGGTACTAAACCGTCATATTCTGATGTCTCAAACATCTTAAGATTTAAGTTCTATCACTAAAGACAAAGAAGTTCACAACGGCCTCAACACACCGTCTTGCATCTATCCTTGAACAAATGACAAGTGTCGAAGCAATAGACTTTAAATCTAGGAGGAACAGACCACAACCAAAACACATTCCTGAAGGCTAAATTTATTCAGTTCTCCTTCAGTCATCATCATCATCATCAAATTTAATCTTCTTCCCTTGGAATGCCAGGATTTGTCCCTGCTGCTCCTTCCTCTTCTTGCTGGCCTCCCATGATGGATGGAGCGCCGGCTGTGGCGGCTGATGGGAGAGGAAGCCTCCCCTCCTGCTGTCCTTCTGCTTTCGGACGTCTTTGCCTCTTCCTCTTCCGTCAGACCCAGATTCTTTTCTGTCCGACTCAGGGCGTTTGCCGAACTTGGCCCCAGAATTTGAAGTTCTGTTCTCCTGCTTTGTGAACTTCAATTTGCCAGAGCCTCCCTCATTTAGACCTCCGCTGGTTTTGGAGTTCCCCAGAGCTCCAGATTTACCCATTCCTTTCCCTTTGTCGCCACCCCGTCCGCCCTTACCTCCGGCCAGCGATGAGCAGAACACAGACTGAACTGTCAAGGGTTTGGACTTCAACCTGGACTCCAGCTTGTCCAGTTCACTCTGGAGTTTGTCGGTTTTCGGGTCGCCCGGATCTTTTTTCCCTTCCCGTTCTTTATCCACCTCCACTTTGCCGCTCGTCTCTTTTTTCTTCTTCTTCTTGAATTTGCTAACTTTCCCTATGAAGAAGTCGTCATCATCGCTCTCCTCTGACGCGGAGGACTGCTTGTGGAAACGCTCCTCCGTGCTGTCGTCGAAGTACTCTTTCTCTTCGTTGTCCGACGACTCTACGTCGCTCTCTTCTTTATCTGCGCTTTTGAGAGCTAATTCAGGAACAGACTGAAGACGGGAATTTTTCTCTTCGTGTTTACTTTGAGGCTTCATGATGCTTTTAACTAGAGTAGCTTTAGCACTAGCAGACTCTGGCTTCTCTTGCTTGTGAACATCAGAGGTAGCAGGTGATTGTACAACTGATTTCTTAGCACTTTTAAGGACATCTGCTCCTTCCTCAATGTCTTCCACTTGTTGGTTCAAAGAATTGTCTTTGTCTTCATCCTCATTTTTCCTGCCCTGTCTTGTGTCTTGTGAAAGCTGGATGGCTTTTTCTGGTAGTCTCTGACCTTTCGGGTGCTCCCCCTGTTTTCTAGCTTTGTTGCGCTCGTCTCTGAAGTCTTTGATGGCGGCTCTGATGCTCTCGATCTTCTTCCTGAACTGAGGGTGGCTGGCGATGCGTGCTACAGCTCTGTCTAACATGGTCGACTTGGGGTTTTTGCAAACACGTTCAAAGTTGAGGTTCTTTTGCAAGGCCATCTTGGTCACCTGTAGTTGTTGGTAAAAATAAAATGTAAACGCCTCTGGTTAGACCTGCAAAATTAATGATTTGCTTAGCAAAAGTATTGACACCACATTGTTTGTTTTGCTATAGAAATACATTTTGCTTGGATTTTACTAGGACAGGTGTAAAAGTTGCTCTAGTTAGAGGAGACTAGCATGCTGGAAGAAAGATGGAAACAGCAAAGGACTAACAATGAGGCTAAATGCTAACCCGACTGTGGAATCAAGCAAACACAGAACGTTTCAGGCTACAGATAAAGAGCGGGACAGCCGTACCCCGTCTGGAGGGAGCTTCCTCATGCTGTGGACCTCCTCCAGCAGCCTCGCAGCTCTCTTCTGATTCCTCTCCATTTCTGCCTCCTTTCCCTTCTTCTTCTTCAAGGCGACAATCTGACGACTGAGCTTCCTGATGATCAGAGCCTTCACCCTTTTCACCTCCTTCCTCATCTTCACCACCTCGTTGTTTAGGTTCAGGACATCGGAGGGCTTCTTTTCCCCCGCAGCAGACGACGGTTCTGCTTCCTTTTCACCTCCTGCTTCCTCTTCATCCTTCTCGTCCTCCTCATTATTATTATTATCTGAACTTGTGGTTCCTTCCTCTTCGTCGTCCTCCTTGTCTTCTTCTTCCATCTTGTCCTGTTCTTGCTCTTCAACAGATGGGAACGTCTTCTCGGTGTTAATCATCTGTCGAAACACAGAGATAATTGCTATTTAACAACTTAAAAACAAACAATTAAAAAAACACATTTTAGAATGGCAATCCCTTTGACATTTAAATAAATGTGTAAAAGGCAAAATGATACAAAATTTTATGGCAGGAAAAATTTTGACTTGACCTTTTTATACTGGATGAAAGACAATTGCAGGTAAATTACCTGCCATTTATTGTAAACACTGAAAAAGGTCGATAATTCACCAGTAACGTGTGCTTACTAAAGCTTTACAGTTTCTAAAAATTTGAGCCAGTTTTTGGGACGTTTAAGTATCTGTTTGTTATATATTTTAGGTCAAGTAGTGAAGCATCTCTCCAAGAACCTCAGCTTTGCAAATCTTTGAAACAATTTTCATTTCAAGCCTACATACACAGCCTTCATACCATTTGATTCTTCTCTTTTTATGCCCTGTTAATTTAAGTAGTTTGTTTTCAAATGCAGCTTTTAAGAATTTTAATAGCATACATATTGCCCAGCTGCATGGGCACGTAGCTTCCTTTTAAAAGTAAAATTTAGTCAAATAAAAGGTACAGTCAAATTTTGGATTACAAATCAGTATCTAAAATATTACACATATTGCATAATTTCCTGATTTTCATTTTTCGATCAGCAGGTGGCACTGCTGAGCTTTCAAATACTCGAGAAATAAACTTTTTTTTTTTTTTTTTCAACTGGGTAAAAACTTTACAGCTTTAATAAAAAGCTTCATCTGGCTGCCATATTTGACACAGTGAGCTTCACTGCAGTTTCAATCAAAAATGCACAAATGTACTTCAGTTCGCTCCCACCTACAGCTTCTCTTGTTAAGCTAAAGCAATATAATATGTCTGAAACAGGAAACGTTGTGGCTTGGAGGAAAAGGGCGAAGCGAAATACCAAAAAAAACAAAACAAACGTGGTTAAGAAAACATGTGAGAAGAAACACTGCGCATACTGGCGTCTGCTTTGACTTTTTTTCTAAGCGTCTTTACGGTGGATAAACCAAACCCGAACGGAAACTAACGTACGACCTCATGAGACTTACCGTTCAGAAATGAATGTTTCGCGCAAATAGATAAAAACTCAGGGAAACACTTCGACTAGCAGGGGGCAGCCATGTTTCTTACGTCGTCGACGTCGCGACACGTCAAGACGCGAGCAACGCAGCGTGTCGTGAAAGGGGGAGGGCCTTCGGCGGACTGTTTTTATTTATTTCTTTGTTTCATGAGCATAAAACAGCTACAATGGTGGGTAATTGGAACAAGTGGGGATATTAGGATGAGCGGGTGACGTTTCCAGTCCCAGTTACCAGAGCGATATCAACAGAGAATCAACAGGGGGAGGATGAAGCGGCGCAATGCGGACTGCAGCAAACTCCGACGGCCGTTAAAACGGAACCGAATCACCGAGGGTATATATAGCAGGTACAAAAAAAGAAAAAAGGGGGCTGGAGGGACCTTATTGTATAACAATGGCGTCGCTCTGTATGTGTCAGGACGCGACTGACAGCCTCTGGCGCGTTCGTGTTTCAGCTGCAATATGAACTGAATGGACGTGCTCGTGTGTTTGTCACAGTATCAGGCCCGGGTTAACGGTTTTATAAGCTGGCATGTAGGCACGGTGTAAGCCTTTAAAAAAAAAAAAAAGAGAGAGAGAGAGAGATTTCTGGTCGAATTTGAATTAGTGCTTGAATAACTCCGCGAGCGCCATTGATAATAAATTACACCGTGAGAGAAATGTGTCGCGTTAAAATAGAAAAATGCTCTGGAACTTTGTGAGAAAAGCTGTAATGACGGAGGCGCTCGTTTTGAAATCACATGTGCTTTGTCTGCCAGAGAGAGAGAGGGGGTTCAATTTAAATGCATGAATGAAACAATGTCTTATTTACAGCCGATTTAATTTAACTTGTTGCAACACAAACAGCCGGCCGGCCCCTTTGGTTGATTGGTAGCAATCCGCACGAAATGGAAAGCAGCTGTGCTGGCCAGCATGTCCAGACATGACCCACACTCATTATATGGACAGCTGAAACCAATGCAGTGGGGTTCAGTCAGCTTCTTCAGGGCCTGTCCTGTGTTTTTTTTTTTGTTTTTTTTTGTTTGTTTGTTTTTTTGTTTGTCTGCGTTCAAATTGAGAAGTGACTTTAAATTTGCTTTGGGAGTGTAGTTTTTTTTTCAACACAGATCAGTAGTAAAATGTGTAAATGTGATTTTTCAGGCGATTATCATGCAACCTTCTTGAGTGTTTGCTGGCCTGGAACTATTACACATCTAGTCGTGTCACAAACAGAAAAGTTGGTGTGTTTTACTGGATGCAATGGACACAAAGTGTGGCATTCAAATCCTTTTAAGAATAAACCTGGAAATTGTGACATGCCTGTGTATTAGACCCCTTTGAAATAGAAGCCAGTGCCTTCAGAAGTCACCTAATAAGTGAATACTAAATTTTTGAATGAATTTAACTGTCATTTAAGTATGTATTTATCTGTGTATTTATTTGAGCAGACAAAAGGTAAAAACAGAATAAATACAACAAATGGACATGCCAATTTTACACAAATTGCTCCAAAAGAGCAAGTATAATACACTCTCATACACTTCAACACTCAAGTCTACCAAAACCAGTTCAGCCCTTAAAATATTCCCACATTAATGATGCTTAAACCTCACATTCTCACAATTAACTCTATTATTTATACATTAACAACAACAATTGTAATTTTGTGACTTTGACCTACACATGCTATTCAACATACTTTAAAATCTGTTGTTTTTTTAACCTAATGTATATTTGTACTCCGTTTGAGCTCATCATTTAATTCATTCTATACATTTACCCAACACACTGGTCTGAAAAACCCTTTTTGGTTGTTCTTTTCATTTCCTTTTGCTCTTAAATTATAATTTCCCTCTCTCTGTTGCAAAATATTGTTGAATATTGCATACCAAATAGTCATAAAAACCTCTGTTGTCCTTCACATTCCTCTCAGGGGACACCACAAACGTGTGGCCTGACTTGCAAAATGCTATATATTACATAAAACCTCATCATGAATACATCTTCCCCACTGTGAAACACGGTGGTGGGAGAATCATGCTGTCAGTGAGCTGGATTTTTAAAAAAATTGTTTTGTAACACAGGCAAGAAAACTGAAAAACCATTTGGAGGGGGCAAAAGACTTGAGACTGACCAGAGGATGACCCTCCAGCAGGGCAACAACCCTAAACATGCATATGTTAGATAGAGACAGTCAAAGACAAGACCTAAACCCTCTTTGTTATATGTTTAAATAGATCTCATATATATATATATATATATATATATATATATATATATATATATATATATATATATTCAGTCATTCTCCATCAACATCAATAGTTTGAGTCTCTAGCACTGGAAAGAATACAGTCCAAAAGACTCAAAACTATAATTGCAGTATCTTACAAAGTATTGACATAGCAGGATATAAAGTTACACACCACAATTTATAGATTTTTATTTTATATAATTTCCCTTTCCCTTTACAATTATCCTCTATAGTCTGTTTATTTGGTTTGTTTAGTTCTTTAAAAACAGTAACAATGTCCAAAGAAACATTAATAAAAGGTGCTTTGCACCATATCTAGTTTATGCTAGTTTCCATCTGTAGTCCCTGAGCAGGTGAGTTATTAAAGGGGTCTAATATCATAAGAAAACACATTGAAAGTCTACAAATACCCTAATTACAATCACTGTACAAGGTGATAAAATTACAACAATATAAATGGCAAGTAGTTGGTGTTGGTCTACCGACTAAAGTCGAGCTAAAATACATTTGTATAAGGTTAACTAGTGTGGAAAAGTTCAAACGGAACAAATAATCGTTACTAGGCTCTGTATCCGTAAGACGCCTAATTTCCTTACCTCCCCTTTAACTCGTTGCCTCGTTCCTGCAGCACGTTCCTGTACCTGAAGTTCCTGGTGGTGTGGGTGTTGGTTCTGCTGGCTGACTTTGTGCTGGAGTTCAGGTTCGAGTACCTGTGGCCTTTCTGGCTTTTCATCCGAAGCGTCTACGACTCCTTCAGATATCAGGGTCTGGTAAGTGCCTGTCTGTGTTCCCTCTGTGCACTGAGTATGGAATATGGTCAAGTATTTGTGCAGGTCAGAATATTTGTGGAAGAATATGTGAATTAGTAGCTGCCTTTCCATTGACCATAAAATTGCATAAACTGGAATTACGAAAATAAATTTAATGGAAATACGGCAATTTTAAAATTTTCAATTAAAAACCTTTTGCGCTAGGATGAGGTGATTTTTCGGCTGTATTGAAATTGGTGTATTTCACAAAACTACAATGGAAGCACTTTTTTCACATCACACGAGTCGAAATCAACAACCGGCCGTTTCTACTGGCAGAAAAGATGAAGAAAAGGACAAGAAGTGGAAGGAGGACGACTGTGTGGCATGCTTTTTAATAACATATTGCATGAACAAACATATTCACATGTGATTTTAATTTAGCGGAAACAACTGCAAAATTGTTTCAACATTAAAAAAATTGATAATCAACATTAGCGGAATATCAACAAAGTTTGCTTGTAATGGAAATGCAGCTAGTATTCCATCCATCCCCTCACAGTTTGGTTTTTGTAGGTATTTAAAACTTTGCCAACGTAGAAATACCTCCAGTAACGTCTTAGTTATGTTTGGTATCAATTTAAGTTTAGGAGCTCAGTAAACGTATGGAATTTGGACTTGGAAAATGTAGTAGCATTTTATTTTTTTCTCCCCCCCTCCATTTAGGCATTCTCTGTTTTCTTCGTCTGTGTGGCGTTTACATCGGACATCATATGCCTCCTCTTCATCCCCGTCCAGTGGTTGTTTTTTGCAGCCAGCACCTACGTATGGGTCCAGTATGTGTGGCACACAGGTTAGCCAAAAACTGTTTCAGTCGGTTTCACGTTTTCTTGTGTTCCTCATCTGTGATGTGGCTGCCGAGTGGCTGCTTTAACGTCGCTCTCTTTCATCCAGAGAGAGGAGTCTGTCTACCCACCGTTTCGCTCTGGATTCTGTTTGTGTACATCGAAGCTGCCATACGGTTCAAAGATCTGAAGAATTTTCACGTCGATCTCTGTCGACCCTTCGCCGCCCACTGGTAAGCATCATTCAGTCAAAGCAGTTTCCTTAAGCACACATTGCCGTGTAAAAGTATTCCCTTCCCTTGCTCTGGTGTCTGTGGAAACAAAAGGCCGTCTTGTAATTATTCTTCCTAGTATCGGCTATCCAGTGGTGACCCTGGGCTTTGGCTTCAAGAGCTACGTTAGCTATAAGATGCGCCTGAGGAAACAGAAGGAGGTGCAGAAGGAAAACGAGTTCTACATGCAGCTCCTACAGCAGGCTCTACCGCCGGAGCAACAGATGCTGCAGAGGCAGGAGCGAGAAGCAGAAGAAGGTTAGTCTACACTGCCTTGCAGGAATCAAAACAACAGGTTTTCTGCAACGGAATGATCTACTAAAGAACAAATTAATGTTCATAAAAGTGGCCAATTAAACCTACAAATTAATGTTCATAAAAGTGGCCAATTAAACCTGCTCACCATGTTCAAGAATTACAGAGAGGTAAAACAGTTTTTAAGCATTACTATTTCAACCGTTTCACTATTATCTACGGAGGATTCTCTTAAGATTTACAATGTCTTCATTCTCTTTGGTGACCATCATTTTTGCTTAACGTGGATTGAAATTCATCAAGAGAACAACACTGAGCCCCACTGGTCCTTTGTCCAGTGTAAATTCTCCCATGAAAGACGATGACGTGTTCCAGACGGTGGAGTCTGGTAGTCTTCCAGGTTGCCTGTTACGCAAACCGCGCCACTGTAAACGGTTTTGAATGGTCTGACGTGACACTTGGGTGCCTCTCTCCTTCCTTAGATATGCCAGGAACTGAATGGCATTCATCATTTGGTTTGACAGGACACTGCACCCAAAGGACATCCACTTACATGCGTTTGTGACTCTTCCCGTCTCTCTATATCTGTTGGCCCACTTCTGTCTGACAACATCCTGTTTAAAGCCTCGCAATGTCGTGGTTCTAGTGGTCAGCTGTTGGGCGTCGTATTGGTCTCATAATGTGAACGGAGTGCTGAGGAGGACTGTATAATTCTTTTTCCACGTGGAAATGTTCAAATATGAATCTAACGCCTGTTGTGAAGTTTGCAGTTAAGCTCCTTGCTAGAGAAGAGCAAGTTGTGCAAACAGTACTGAAACACTCAACAACTGGACATTTACCTTCAAAAATTTAGAGAAGGTTACATTAAGTTCACCTGTATCAGAGAGAGATTTAACCAGATACATTACACTGGTCACACCTGTGTTTGTGTACCCTGTGAGTTTTCCAGACTAGACCTTCTAGTGTTTATTGGGCTTGTGTTGACTGGCTGGAAAATCTAAAATTTATCGTCTCAACCTCCTTGTCGGTATCTTATTTTGCCTCGTGTGTGTTTCTGACATCACAAACTATTTTTGTTCCTAAGCTAAGACACTACGTAAGAATGCCAGACTCTTCCTGTTGTCGCCTGCTTCGCCCAGCTGGTGACCCAAAAACCCAAGAGATCCTTTGCACAATGGCAGAAGCAGGCATTAGCTTATTGAAACACAAAAAGTGGCACATTAAAACACTGCATCAGGGTGTCCGCATCCTTAAAAACTCTTAGATTCATTTCGGCCCATCTAAAACTAAGGCCTTTAACTTTGTTGACTTGATCACAAGTCTTACATTTTGTCTTTAACATGACTATTCTGTTTGTTTTGGGTTTTTTTCCTCTGGACATTTCTGTCAGGCAAAAGTTTGAGTAGCATTCAGACATCTTCATTGTGTTCTGTAACTTGACATGATTGTGGCTACCGCTAACTCACTGCTAACATACCCTTTCCAGCTAGCTTTTTTATTTATTTTTTTCCCATCTATCATGGCTAAAGGCAAATTTATCACCAGCTGGCTGGATGACATTTTTACATTTCTGTGGAGATATAGGTTTTGAATTCCATTTATAAAGGTCTTAAGACGTCTTCGTTTTGAGTTGGAGAAACCAGCAGAAACCCCAACCTTTTTAATTTTCAGTAAACTTACTTGCTAATCATTTTTCATATTGCTGTGTGAATTAAGATCAGAAAAACAATGACTAAGATTGTTATTCAAAAAATAATTATGTAGAGTTAGGTTTGCCAGTTTTCAAATTGTCCTGTTCATTTGGCTATTTAATGACTAAACTTTAAGCTGATTTTGTTATCCAATACTTTCTTCCTTTTAACAGAAATGCTAACCAAAGGAAGCAAGGACTTTTCTGTTAATATCTGCTTGTATCAACCAATCAAGGTCATGATTTAGCTGTTGTTTGTGGCCAAATATGTTTCAAGTTGTCTGCCAGTTAAATCTCCTTAGTAATGTTTATGTCTAGCCTGTTAACTCATCATGTGCTCGTTCTCACCCAGCTGCCTTAGCCAAGGGGATCTCCGAGGTAGAACCCACAGTCATTACCCAAAACGGAGCGCCGCCCGGGAAGAAAAGCTCCTCGGTCACATTACCGGAGCTGGAGTACCGCGAGAAAGGGAAGGACAGTACGGCGAAAGAGCGAGAGGGCAAAAAACAGAACACGGTGGGAATCAATAACAACAGTATTATACACACACTGGACTCCAAACTGCAGGAGGCAGAATTTATCGAGAACTACGTCGGGACAAAGAGACTGAACAACGACCTGGCGGGGGAGAACGCGCTCGCCGACGGGAGCGCGCACATGTCGGCGAAAGAGGAAACGGGGGGGACGGGGAAGAACTACAAAAACGCCGGCACCAACTCTTCCCCGCGGAACCACAGCTCCACGAACGGCAGCCTTCCGTCGGGCTCCTCGGCCGGAAAGAACGAGAAGAAGCAGAAGGGGTCGGGGAAAGGCCAGAGGGACCCGGTGGAGAACTGCATCCCTAATAACCAGCTGGGGAAGCCGGACACTCTAGTCCGGTAAGACTCGCTCTCGCCACGTTTAAAACGAATTCAGACTCTCACATTCTCCACTTAAATAACCAAGTCAGTGCCAGAGTTTGAGGGATGAAAACCTGTCTATTAATGAAGTTCTGTGTTTTCCAAGGCTGGAGCAGGACGTGAAGCGCCTGAAGGCAGACCTGCAGGCCAACCGGCAGCTGGAGTCGGAGCTGCGCAGTCAGCTCTCCTCGCTGAGCAGCCAGGACCGCAGCCTCCGCTCCGAACTGAGCCAGCTGCGACAGGACAACGAGCTGCTACAGAACAAGTGAGGAGGAAAGAACTTTACCCACAAAAGTTGCCGTTTGTGTTGTAGTTCCAACTGTAATTTTACAGTTTACGCCACAAGTTCCAATATCTTCTACAGGGATTTTATGTTGTTGGACAAACAGAAAGTAGTGCAGAGTTGAGAAGTGACTGGAAAAAGAATAGGGGGAGGATTTAGATACAAACACAGTAAAAATTCAAAATAGACAACTAGAGGTGGGCATTTATCATATTCAGGGTTTCCCTCCTTTTATTATAAGCCTGGTGGGCCACCAAGCTTTACTTGTGCCCTCACCAGGCTTTGCATTGTTAATTTATCTTAATTTTTTTTTATTATTGCCTTTTATAAAATCTCTATAGTTAGTATTTAGGTATTAATATTCCAGTCTTCCAAAAATGCATAACTATAAAGTATTTTCAAATTTCCTGTCAACTTTAAACATTTTTTAACTCAAAAACATGGCGGCCGGCTGGATGGCTGCCCTAGCACCGCGATCACCAGGCTTAGCACGTTTTCTAGAGGAAACCCTGTTATCATTTATTGTGATAAATTTCTTATAAGACTTTAGATTTATTGTTGTTTCAATAAATTTCAATTAATGATGTTTAAAATCTCCCATAATGGACACAAATCACATTTATGTGACTGTTGTGGTAAAGAAGTACAAATGGTAGCATGCAAGAGCAGTTTGTGTATTTGTGTGTCATGCAGTCACTGCCATACTGTTACCTAAAAATAAGAAATAAATACTTCTAATTGTCACTTTTATCATTATCGCAACAGTACAATAAAATATTGTGATAAAACTTGAAGTCCCTATTGCTCAACGGTCCAGAAAATGTAAAAAAATAAAAAAAAGGAACAAAACTGACCTTTTTGGCCTCCACACAGTGTTTGGACTCATCACCTAAAAACACCATCCCCATCTCAAAACCGCTGTTCTTCACAACTATGACTGCTTTGTGACAGTCCATCACTTATAATTTTAACATTTGATCGAGGTTTGAAATCTAAAAACGTATAAATAAATGAATAAGGTAAGGTCATTTTATTTATATAGCAACAAGGCAGTTCAAAGTGCTTTACATGTGATTGCACTCATCATGATGAGTCCAATCACATCATCATACTACTCATAATGATGAGTAGTAATACAAAATATTGTAATACTACAATCTTATTCTTGTAATTCTATGACTTCATTTGTGCAATTTTATTTTATTTTATTTTTTATTATTTTTGTTGCGTGGCCCTAACTCTCCATAATTGAAATTTGACAAAATGTGAAAAATTTTGGGAAGTATGAAGCACTACAAGGCACTGTAAGTTAGAAACGATGCACAGGCTGACGATACCTCCCTGCCCTCTAGGCTCCACAGTGCCGTCCAGGCCAAGCAGAAGGACAAGCAGACCATATCCCAGCTGGAGAAGAGGCTGAAGGCTGAGCAGGAGGCCCGAGCTGCGGCTGAGAAACAGCTGGCCGAGGAGAGAAAGCGGAAGAAGATGGAGGAGGCCACCGCGGCCAGAGCGGTAGCTTTAGCTGCTGCTACCAGGTGCCTCTTTTTGTTTCTTTTGATCACAAAACAGCTGTTTCAAACCTATAAAATAACATTGTCCTCATCTGTCCGCCAGGGTGGAGTCCACCGATTCTCTCCGAGGACGTATCAGAGAGCTGGAGTCGGAATGCAAGAAGCTCAGCATGGACATGAAGCTCAAGGAGGAGCAGATTAGGGATCTGGAGGGAAAGTGTCAGGTGAGACTGTTTACTGTAAAAATACGTCTATATCTAGCATCAGACGCTTTTGTTTTGTAAATCAGAACTGTAAAATGTGCACAGTGAACATCACCTTCATACCCCATGTCCTGTTGCACTCCAGGAGCTGCGCAAGTACAAGGAAAATGAGAAGGACACGGAGGTGCTGATGTCTGCGCTGTCCGCCATGCAGGAGAAGACCCAGCATCTGGAGAACAGCCTCAGCGCCGAGACCCGCATCAAACTGGACTTGTTCTCCGCTCTGGGAGATGCCAAGAGGCAGCTGGAGATAGCACAAGGTATCCCAACAAATAAATGAAGAAAATGTGTTACTTTTAGTCATGATGTTGACTAAAAGTAACACACAACTGAACAAGTTTATAAGATTAAATAACCTAACTTCCAACTAGGGCTGAAACGATTAATCACGATTAGTCGATTAATTTAAATAATCGTCAGCTAATTTAGCAATCGGTTAATCATTAGCTGGAGGCCACTTGCTGAAAGAACAGCATACGATCATTAATTAAGATAAAACTTAATGATACCCAGTGGCGCTCTCTGTTGGACGGCAGCTAAACTACAACACAGAAAGAAGATCTAAGCAGACGATATTAGTTAATCGATTGGAACTAATTTTAATCTCGTAAACCTTTAATTCCTTTTATAATGACTTTGTTTTCCATAGAACAGGGGTGGCCAACTCCAGGCCTCGAGAGCCGGCCTCCTGCAACCTTTAGATGTATCTCTACTTCAACACACCTGATTCAAATAATGAGATCATTAGCAGGACTCTTGAGAACTTGACTGCACTTGGGAGGTGATTCAGCTGTTGGATTCAAGTGTTTTGGACCAGGGAGACATCTAAGAGTTGCAGGACACCGGCTCTCGAGGCCTGGAGTTCGCCACCCCTGCCATAGAAAAACAGCTGTAAACAACTTTATCCGTTTCCTGCTACACAGGCCAGATCCACCAGAGGGAGCAGGAGATCATGGAGCTGAAGCAGAAGATAGCAGAGGTCATGGCAGTGATGCCCAGCCTGTCCTACTCATCAGACGGCAGCAACCTGAGCCCAGTCACCCCGCACTACTCCTCCAAGTTCATGGACAATAGTCCCTCCTCCCTGGACCCCAATGCCTCAGTATACCAGCCAATGAAAAAGTGACTCTCTTCTTTTTTCTTTTTTTTCGTCAGACAGAACGTTTCCCTTTTTCCTCGTTTTACCGTCTCTACTGGTTTGGGTTCTTTTAAAGTTTACTAGCCTTTACCAGCGCCCCTACCCCCTGAAACCCTCTTGACAAGATTTTGCACTTAGCACACGCAGACACACAAAGTCCCTCCATTTTCTTCTAAAAAGTTTTCTCTACTTTGTTCAAAGGAGGGTTCGGTTTTATTACGAGAACTCTTATTTCAAAGGGGTTGCGTACAATTTGTCGGCCAAATGTCTACAGGTGAGCCATCACACATCGCTTCATGTCAGTTCCCCTTTCCAGCGTGACCACTTTTCTTCACAACCGGGTGTCGGATCAAAATCAAACTCCTTTAGGGTTTTCAAACAATGGCTTAAAAGAGACGGAAGGCATGGTTTTTAGTTCGGTTTGTCCAAGGCTCTCCTGTAAAGTAAAGTGAAGTGAAGTAAAGTAAAAGCCCCTCAAGAGATACATGAATGTAAAACAGTTCATGTCTGGATATATCTGCGTTTAATTTAAATCCGTGATTGTTTCGTGATGTTTCGGTTCAGTTCGACAATGTGCGTATATCTGAAACCGTGCTATTGAATTCTGTCGCTCTCAAGATATGGTTTTGTCTCCTTTATACTGGAATATTGGCTTCTCCAGGATAATCAGCAAGTGGAAGAATTCGACGTAGCTAGCGTCACCCCTTCGGAAGACAACTGCTCAATTAGACCTAGGCACTGCCAAAAACATTGACGTTAAGGTTCCCTCGCCTCGCCACGAACACCGTTCCCTCTTACTTCTGGACCAAATTAGGACACATTAGGCCATGTCGCTCACCAGATTCAATGATGTCGAGGTAACCGCTCGGTTACCATAATTTGCAGACGTATCAGTGCCTTGCGGAAACCACTTGCTTAGCAATCCTGGGATATTAGCATCTCACTTTGAAGTCACACTTCTCTCTCTCTCTCTCTGACGCCGACATGTCTAGATTTTATTTGAGTGCTTAAAAAAGAGCATTTTCAAGAAGTCAGTATTCAAAGGAAGAAACAAAAAAAGTATGATCATTGCAGCTAGAGGACAGCAGTTTAGCAGACTTAAAGGGAAAAAAAAAAACACTGGACGTGGGCTTAACATGCCAAACGCCAACCCAAACTGATTGTCTCTTATCATGCCCTCAAGCCGGCATCTTGTTTACAACAATGTACATTGAACTTACTGGGGAATGTTTTTTTTTTTTTTCCTTTTGCTTATTTAATTTCCTTTCTTAAGTGCCAAGTGTTGATGTTCGGTTCCCATCCGTACTTTGATTGATGTAGCTAGCATAATGTTGGCAGCAGCGTGCTGTTCTTTTTTATGTCATTAGAACATATTTGGATGGTATTGTGTTTACATGGTTCTGGGCTGATCACAGTGAAGCAGCAGGTGGTCAGTTGGACACATTGTGTTAATTCACATTTTATTTATTTTTATTATTTTTTTTAGATTTTTTTTTTTTTAATGACAGGCACTTGTTTTGATATTTCCCATCATACATTGTTTTATTTCCTGTATTTTTTATTTTTAGACCAGGAAGAATTCTGTGAATATTTTTGTGTAAAAGGGAAAAAGGTTACCCCTGAACCATTTTGACCATCCTGTGTTGTCACGTCGCCTATGTTAAAAGAAAAAAAAAACAGAAAAATAGTATCATTTGTGGATCGCTCTTGCATTGTAACTTAAGTTCTCGAGTTGCTTTTACAAGTTTGTGTAGAAGGAAGTGAAAAGGTTTAAAAAAAAAAAGTGCTTTGTTTTATCTTTTTATTGTTCTGCCATGTTTTATTTTATTCACTCAAAGTAATGGTGGCTGTGTCACGGTTCACTTTGAGCCTCACCATTAAAGAAAGTCTTGCTGGTGGCGTTGCAAGATGCGGAGTCTTGTTTGCCCTTTTGTGTTGACGTTCTAATACAGGGTGACATTGAGTTTTACATCGAGTGTTAAAACTGAGTTTTACTCGACAGCTAGAATTAGAAAATGTGACTTAAATATTATCAATATTGTCTTTTATTATCATCATATTTTTCTGAAATCAACATCTACTCAGCTCCAGATCACTTTTATGAGAAGAGAGGGGGGGAAATAGTCACAATGGATTACAACAAACACTCAACTTTAAAATTCATTTAATTAGCTGCTCATTTGATGTATTTGAAATTGCATGACTTTAATTTTTTAGGAATTTAGTTAAGTAGTATATGATAAGTAATGGTTTATTTAATGAACAGCAGCACTTTTATAACTCCATTAAAACATATGTGCTTCTTGAGTTCCCAATGGTTACTGGCAAAGAGCCAGTAACCATTGTAGCCTGCAAAAAAAAAAAGAAAAAAAGATTGTCTTAAATGTTTTGGGTTGTGGGGAAATTTTTGTTTTTCTTAATCCGAACTTATTCAGGAAGTTCGGAAACAAACTGGTGGTGATCTTGTTTGCCAGTCTGAGCTCTATTCAAAAGTCAAATGAAACAACATGGCTCAGTATAAAATAGAAATCTTTCTCTTTTGAAATACCAACTGTCCAGATCTTGACCTCACTCAGGAGCTTTGATTTCTCAAGCTAAATTGCAGAAGTAATGAAGGGGAAGCAGCAATGTAAATATTGACTCGTTGTACAAAACTGATGCATTTGCTAAAAAAAAGTGAACTCATTAAATATTTTTAACTTCTATCCATAGGTCAATACTTAAAATATAAGTAAGAGCAGCGGCAAAAATGTTAGTTTTGAGTTTCTTAGTAATTAAGCTTTAATTATTTTTATTGTTCTTAAATGTCGCCTCCCAAAACCACATTCCTAGCTTACGCGTATTTTTTGGAAAAACGAAAGAAAATATGAAAACTTCCGTTATCAAACTGCAACGCTGCCTTCAGGTGTTGTTCGGAAATCTCTATGCCGCTGCCTGTAGTTGGGGCAGCCCATTAACCTGACTGTCAGCGTGTTCTACTCAACCATCTTTTTAGTTTTAAAATACTATAAATATGTTATTTTACGCTTGTCTGCAGCTACTCCAACCATGAAATTTGAAAATTTTCCACAGTTACTTGAAACTATATAATTTTAATTCAGAATTTTTAATTTTTTCCACTGTCCTGAGAGTAAGATAAGCGTTGTCTCCGATTGCACTCGAAAGCACCACCAGTCCATCTCCCCTTTTACCCCCCTCATCTCCAGTCAGGGCAACATTTCCCCCAGAGTCCTCGCGGCAAAAACTTCACCGACTCTCTGCGCTTCAGAGCACCGACATGGACGCACTCAGGTCGGCTGGGAGAGCCATTATCCGGAGCCCGAGCAAGGCGAAGCAGTCGTGGACCTCCGGCAGACACAGAAGTAAGACAGACTCCCGTAAAAGTAGCTGAAGACAGAAAGCGGAGACGGAATGCTAAAATAGTTCAGTTTTTTTACCATGGCAACTTCAACGTTTACTTACTGGCGCACTTTATTTATTCTCTGAGGTCAAAAACAGTCAGTTTAGTATTCATGCCGTTCTTGTAACTTAACGTCTGTCAATGAAAAAGTAATGCGTATTTTTTTTAAGTAACGTCATTTAAGTAGACTATTGTGAGGTTCAAGATAAACATGGGATTTCTATTTTAAGCAACTTCGCTGCGAAAGTTTTTTTGTTGTTTTTTGTTTTTGTGATAAACCAATCGGAAGCGATACACGGTTCGAATCAAATAAATAATCGAATAAATCTCCCTTTTTTTCTGTGGTGGCCATAAATTGCCTGACTAGCTAATAGAGTCCACCTGCGTGTGACTTAATCCCAGTATAAACCATCTGTTCAGCTGTTTTTTAAAGTCTCCATGACGAACCCAGAAAAGACGTTTTGCCTCGTTTTAACACCAAAATAGAACTTTTTTTTTTAATTTTTTTTTTTTACAACATGCAAAATAACATTTCACATCACCATGGTCATGTGTTTTGGGAATACTTTTTTTCAGCACAGACAGAGAAACCTTCCTTCACTTTCCCTTCATTTCACAGTTTTGTGTTCACCTGTCATATAAAATGCCAATTAAAAAAACTTTTAGTTCGTATTTGGCATGCAAAACACATTAGTTTAGAATCTTTTTCTTTTTGTTTTGTTTTTTTCTTTTTTTAAGTGATGGGATTTTAGGATTTTCACACCAAAAGTTTCTCAAGGCTTTTGTGATGTGGCCAGGATACAATGACTCTTTATTGTTGACTCTTGTTGATTTCCTCACAGCGGTGGTATTTGGGGAATTGTTGATAATCTCATTCCTGAGAGCGACCTTATTCTTTCCACCTCAGTACCAGCAGGAGGTCAGAGGTCAGGGTCGCAGCTCCTTTTACAGTGCCTAAAAACAGTATTCATCACCCCCTTGGATGTTTTACGCTTTTTATTCCAAATCAATCATGACAAACAAGATGTGGCTTTTTTTGACAAAAAACCCCAACTAATGTTAAAGTGAAAACAGATTTCTACAAAATAATGACAACTATATATTGTAATTATTAGTTTGCAACGTATCCACAAAGGTGCGTCTACTAATGCTAATAGACTAAAACTGACTTAAAAGGGTGAATATTTATGTACCGTAATCACTTATTTTATGTTTTATTTTTATTTTATTCTCATGATAGTTGTCAGTTTGATATTACATTTATTTATTTATTTTTGTAAAAGTCTAATTTTGTTTTTCTTGATTGCTTTGTAAAAGCAATGGCTCAATTTCAGGCTGAGCTGGTTTAAAAACCAGGAAAGGCAAATCTCTACAAACGATAATAATTAGAGCAGATGGTATAACTATGTATAGATGTCTTTTTTTTGTTGGTCAAAGTAAACACAAATATGAACTTCAGCCTTGCCCAGCAGCACATCAGCTGTTAGATGGAGCGCTCCATTAGGTTATAATTTAACTCTAACCATTTGAAAAGGAGTCAGATTTCTCTGAATGAGCTCGTTTGTTTGCCTTTTTAGCTGTAAATGAACTTCTTACCCCTTCAGGCGCTGATTACCCACGGAATTAGCAGGTTCATGGAAATGCAGGCGCTGACCTACTTGTAGGAAAAATGGAGTATTGTAGTGTAGACTAACAGGTGTTCCCCTGACTGCAGGGCAGGCATTCCTCACCGGCGCTGATCCATATCATCCAGCCAAACTTCCAGGTCTTACTATGAATTGTCTGGATCGGCCTTCCAGTTTTCCAGAGAAAGATTTCAGCGGCAGCTTGTCCTGCACCTTCTGCTTTGTGGAGACACCTGCCAAACTGAACAAGTCATCCCGACTCTCTCTTCAGTCACAGTTGGCTGTGGTCCTCGCTCCATTCAGGAATGATCTTGACTTGAATATCTATAGAAAGCAGACAGAATGCCACTTAGGTTGTAGAGGATGTTAGATAAGTTCTCCAAATAACTTGGAGGCTTTGTTCCAGTAATCGGATTCACGAACGTCAGAGCTGGCTTTCTGCGCTCTGAGTGCAAACGAGACCTGGTAGCATTGTCTTTTTCTTGTCTTTTTTGATGCATTTGTCAGATCTCTCCAAAGTCCCTTTTAGATCATCTGTTTACATGATCTGCATGGGTCATTACGTTCGACGAATAATATCTGTAATCCACCTGGCTCGTAACCACTACAAACTGTAAAAGGTTAAAATGTTAATGTGAAATGAGTGTGAAGTAGTGAGCAAATATTTGATTTGATTTACTTTGTCAAAAACCAGTGAAGACAGAATTAGAGGCCTCAACAATTGCCTGGATTAATGCTCAGCTGACAAACAGACCACGGTTTGTAAGAATGAAGGACTGTGTGTCTAACCAGGTGGTGGGAAGCACAGGAGCACCACAGGGGACTGTACTCGCAACATTACTTTTTACTCTGAACACTTCAGACTTCCGACTTCTGTCATCTTTCTGTAAAAATTCTCAAATGACTTTGCAGTTGTTGGGTGTATCTAAGATGGTTAAGAAGCTGAGTACAGAGCTGGTGGACCGCTTTGTGGCATGGTGTGGAAACTATTATCTTGAATTTGAACAAAAAGGAGATGATTGCAGATTTCAGGAGAAATGGGGTTAGCTCAAACCTTATTTCCATCATAGGAGAAGAAGTGAGTGTGGTGGAGGAACATAAATACCTAATATGTAGACTGGACAAGAGATGCAACAGTGAAGACATCTACAATGAAGGACAGGGCATGCTGTACATCTTTGAGTCAAGGCATCTAAAAAGGCTCAACAACCTGACAAAGAAGGTTGGTCCTGTTCTGAGGATGACTGTGGAACCTTTGGAGATGATGGTGCAAATACAGGGTCTTCATAAAAACCTTGATGAAAACGCAAAGAACTAACACTATGTAATTGCTGCCACCACAAACAATAAGCACTGGAGCTCTTTGATTTTAAAGGGCTGGAAAGCAAGCTAAACCTTTATTAAGACAACCAGTGTGATTAGTAACACATGCGATCACCCTGAGATGCAAGAGGGTTGGGTTATATTCAACCGCTCTTGCTCTTGCCAACTCATTTAGGTTTTTGTCAGAAATCACAGAGTTGTCCAGAAGATGTCAAATATCAGATTTAAAGTGTTTTGTGAAAGTGGCTACAGTTAAGAAAGAAGTGAGATGGCAGCAGGCGACTGGCTTTCCACCAACCCCCTTCAATGCCTTTCCTAAAACAAAGACCAGGAGAGGTCTGAAGTTGTAGGACCCCCATTGGTGGTCTCCTTGGTGATGCAGTGTTTAGCGTAGACACACACAGGAGCCGGAAAGTGTGTGCCCCGTTGATCGGAACTTATTGGATCAGCAACATTGTTGTCATAGTGTTGAACAGAGACCCCTCCATCCAGCTGAACACTGGATGTTGTTCCGAATCTGTTCACTCCAGATTCCATGTGTTAACAACTGATCAAATCGTTGGACACAAACAGCTTGGATTGAATTCCTCTTACATTTAGATGTAAAGTGATAACTTTGTGAGAAAATTATAAAAGAGACTTTTGTCTCAGCAACAAGTCAGGAGTCTAATGTTGGAGGCAGAAAGGTTTCTGTTGGTCTCCCTCATCTGCCATTGAACTAACACTGGAGTGTTTCCTCATGGGGGAAATATTATCAACCCTTCTTGTTCCAGACTTTCACCTTTTATTATCAAGGATACACACTGTGCAAAAGTTTTAAACCACTGCTAAGTATTTTTTTTTACTCTGGAGTACCTGAAGCGTACTCCAGGTATTCTTCATCTGTCCTCTATGCTTTCTGGAGGTCTTTTAGTGTTATTCTGTGGACCTTTGCCTGCTTTTCTAACATTTTCTGTACCCAATCTTGGCCGCATTTGTCATGCTAAAGAAGGTGGAGGACTAAAAAAAAAAAGGTGCCTGGCCTGAAAAGATAGGTGAACCATTTATGACATTCATGTCTTAAAGGAAAAGACAAAATCAGCAGAAATCTAACATGAACCCAGAAGATTACTCATCCATTAACTGATTTGGAAATAGCTTTTTGGTGTTTAAAACATTTTTTTCATTGGTCAAACTTGGTTAAGTTGCTGTATGAAGACACAACACTGGTTTGTCCCTTGAGTTTTGGAGCCTCTTTATGCCTGAATGATTCAAACGACAGGGTAAAGAGGCAAAAAAAAAACATTGTTCTAAAAATGGTGAAGTACCAAACAGAACGTAAATAGCAAAGTATCTAGACTTAAAGAACGTTTGAAAGACTTATAAGATACTGAGAAACTTGATCAAGAGCAGTTTGAGGTTAAAGTAAGATGTTTTAAGAGAGTTGATCATTTATCTGGTACCCCAAAAAGTCATCTGTCTCACGCAGATGCTCTTCGACCATCAAACTGAAGAAGTTTGTCTTTAAACTATTCTATCTAAAACTGTTCATACATATTTAAGGTTCTAGTATCAAATCTCTGGGTTCCTTCCCTAAAAAATTTTACAATTACAATTTAACACATTATCTTCTTTCACAAAGTAGCCGAGCCAATCAGAAAGTTCTCTTTGGTTCTCATATTAAATAAAAATAATAATAAAAAAAAGAGTTCAGGTTGTGGAAACTTGATGTACAGTACAGACCAAAAGTTTGGACACACCTGGTCATTCAAATGGTTTTCTTTATTTTCATCACTATGAAAATTGTAGATTAGATTGTAGAAAAACCTGACAGGGCAAACCTGTGAAGTGAAAACCATTTCAGGTGACTGACTACCTCTTGAAGCTCATCAAGAGAATGCAGAGTGTGTGCAAAGTAGTAATCAT
>CAEFZX010013857.1:0-80851 GCA_903066825.1 Alfaro cultratus | reverse complement strand
CCACAAACTCACAAGTTCAATGGATGCAAGAATTGTGCAGGTCCTATGTTAACATAGGGGATCCTATGTTAACATGTGACTCCGTCTATTAAGATGTTTTTGATTGAAATAGCTTTTGACTTTAGTACATGTGACCATTTAATGCTGCACATTCAAAGAATGACTGTTTACAGTTCTTTATAATCCATAAAATGTTTAGAAAATCTGCTGTGCATAATAATTTGGAACAGTGCATTTTAAGATTTTTATTTTTGAAAGAAATACTGTTCTCATGGGGAGCTTTGTTCAGTAAAATTTGATTTATACTGTAACAATTCATGACTTAAAAATTATACTGACCATCATTTGCATTGACCATTTAAGAAAATCTGAGAAAATATCACTTGCATAATAATTTGGAACACGGTTAAACAAATTCCCTCTACAAAAGCTTTTCTCTAGCTAAGTAAGTACTTTTGTTATTATGCAAAATAAATATTGTTTGTTTGCGCCAGATTCTTTAATATCTTGTGCTGTGTCGTTAAAGCTTTTTTATAAAGTCTGCGATAGAGAAGAAACAGATTAACCATTACAACCATTTTGGTTGACAACGTGGCAAAAAACCCCAACAAATAATTTTATGTATTAAATCCTGGTTTGACTAAAGTTAAATTAAGCTAAGTGCATTCTTGCTGCATGGTGGAAAAGAAAGACAAATATTATCAGATTATTTTTCAAAGTTTCTGTTTTATGCGTAACTTCTTGAGTGTTTGAATTTTTTCCCCGAGCTTCATATTAACATTCCCAGAAAAACAGAGTAAATTCTTCCAGTTACCAAATCAGCTTGAGAGCTGAGGTTTTTAGACTTTAGATCTGTGATTTTCCTTCTTCATCTACCAGTTTTGCTCAGGCTGAAGCCAGCAGACAAGCTGGTCTACAGAGGAGTTTCATGGTTGATTCAGTGACTGCAAGATGCCCAGATTCTGTGGCTGCGAAACAAACCCAAAGCTTCTTCTCTCCACCACCATGCTACAAGCTCTTCAGACAAACTAGACTGCTTTTGTCTCTCTTTAATTTTACAATCAAGAACTATAAAAATAAACTTTCTAACTGAGGCTTGCAGAGTCAGATTTTGTGCATCTTTTTAAGCATGCACAAAATGGGTGATTTTACTGTTAGATAGATAGATACTTTATTAATCCCCAGGGGGAAATTCAAGAATTAAAGCCCATCGCAGGTTGATGGATTTAAGTAGCAATACCTGACGACTACTTTCCTTTCTAAATTCTATGGAAGCAGTCATGGTGTACTTTGCATGCTGTTTTTCCATTTTGTGGTTATTTCTGTTTGGTGAGTAATGAAAGTTCAGAATCTGCTGTGTAATTTGGAAACGTAGGGTAAATTTGAATAATTTTCCCTTCTGATCTAGAATAAATGTTTATTTTTGTGCTACCATTTAAGACCTCGATTTTGAAATACTTAACTTAAACTCCCCTACTTTAAAACAGTGTAGCACAAAAGTTATTTGCGCCAATTTTTGAACTTCCTTTCAGATAATATCATCGACTTCCCACAGAAATATGTACCATGAGTACCACAAGTTTGTCTTGAGTCAAAATTTGGATTCAATTTTGTGCATCGTAGATAAAATCATAGGACTTACTGGGTAAAAATAACTTCCCAACTTCGTAATGTTAACTTCCCAATCATAAGAGCTGTACTGAATTTGTTAAAATACCCTGAGAGACACAATGAGACGTCAGCTGTCTACGTCGGACAGATCAAAGGAATATCAGCTGTAGTAATAGGTTTTTGCACAGAAATCTCCCACTTTGATCTTTTCTGTGCTGGTTCATGAATTACTATTAAGCTATACCCAGTATAAGTCACAGTGCATGTAGGATGAGGTTTAATGACGCCATTCGTACCCACCGTCAGGTCTCTTGTTGACTCATGTTGTTAAAAAAAAGACATTACATTCCCAGAAATACAGCTGTGCCCTCATCTCTTATAGATGTGTACTTTCGTAATGCTCTGTGCATCATGCTTTCAGTTTCTTATTATAATTTCAAATCGGATTGGCTTTCAGAGTGAGAAGAAAATGACCAGTGAGACCCCATCCACAATCTCCATGGCTCTGATGAACCCCCAAATGGCCTCCTCCTCTGCAGACGGCAGAAACTCCTCCACGCAGCAGCTCTCGATCAGCGTGTGAGTCATCTTTAAAGCATTACTTTATTAAGATGATAATGTACGATCACGTGTGCAAGAATGAAAGTATTAAGAGTACAATAAGAAAAGCTTGAGTGAAATTTTATGGGCTGTGAACATGTGGTAACAACTTAAGCAAACCCTGGGTGTGCCCCTCCAGGTGTGCTGTCCTGTACTCCTACAAACCTCGACGACCGGAGGAACTGGAGCTGAGGAAAGGAGAGATGGTGGGCGTGTACGGGAAGTTCAAAGATGGCTGGCTGCGTGGGCTTTCGCTCCGAACAGGGAAAGTGGGCATTCTTCCTAGCAACTACATCACTCCTGTGCTCAGGTGAGAGGCTGCATCTATATACATGCTAGGAGGCTTTCAGTTATGCATACATGTGGTCAAACTCAATGGAACTCAATGCCCAAATAAATAAATAAGAGAAACAATTTTAAGATCTCTCTCTAATTTATTACAGAAGGACTTGATACACAGCTTATTAGAAGCAAACACCACTTTTGAATTTATGTGAAGAACTAACAAAGTAATGCCAAGTTGTGACATGAGAGAAAAATAATTCATGGTTTTCAAAATATTTTCCAAACAAGTTGTTTGTTCATTTGTTCTCATGAGTCACCTTCCACTGCGATTGCTGCTACATACTTATCAGGGTGTGTCCCAGCTTGGTCAAATTTGATCCAGAGGCTCTGTGAATATAACTTTTCAACTCTTTCTGTGGCATCTTGGTTGGAATTTGTTCTGGACTTTGACTGGGCCGTTTCAAAACATGAATATGATTTGATTTGATCTAAACCATTATGTTGTAGCCATTTATTTAAGGCCATTGTTCCCTGCTGGAAGTTGAACTGTTGCCTTAGTCTCAAGTCTGTTTTAGTCACTAGTGTCAGCTTTATCTGTCTTATCCGCAGCATTCACACTTTTAAGTATATGACATTTTATTCTCTTCTTTTCACAAAATTTTTGAAAAGATGTTAATTTTCTTTTTGTCTTTCCTTTGATGTCCTGTTAAGCATTTTTGATTATATTGTGTGTGAATTTATTTAAATGAATCTGCTTGACTTGCCTTGAGCTGTAGATATCTGCAGGGCCTCTCTGTTGTGTCTCTGATGAATGCTTTCCTTTGTCATCATGTTACTTTAGGTGTATTCCTTGGGATTCATAATGTTGTTGGTGCATTAATGCTCTCCAAAAAATATCATTAAAAAAATGGATATATCCTAATGTTAAATTGTGATTTTGATATCTGTTTAATACATGTATTTAATTATTTTATTTGGGAATTTCAGAGCAATACAGCTATATAAAATGCAAATTTTTCATATCATGATTTTTTTTTTTACATAATTGAATAAAACTGTGTGTTTTTATGCACTACTTTGTGCTGGTCCATCACATCATGTTAAAATCACAATAAGACATAGTTGTGTTTGTGGTTAAAGTGTGAAAAGATGTGAGAATACTCCTGTAAAGTAAAGTACTGTTTTTAAAATGACGTGTTTTTGTTACAGAACCTCAGCCAGACTTTTGGAGACCAAAGCAGCTAACGCATCCTCGCATTACAACACAGTATCTGGGAAGAAACCCACCTCTGCAAAAAATCCCACTGTGGTCCTTGCTCTCGACAAGGTGGGCGGTGATGGAACGAAATTCTCAACAGGACAGGTGTCAACTGTTCCACATGGAGCACAGCACGCCGCGTCCTCCAGTGGAGCTGCTAAGCCATCCTTTTATGGGACGTCTCAAGGTTGGGACACTGTGAGACGCGTTTTCAACCCCAGAGGTCTGTGAGAAAGAAGTTTCTAATAATGGGCTGCTTTATGTTGATCAAGCAGTTGTAAAACAAAAATGCACTCTTTATGTTTTATTTCAGCCTCAAACCGTCCCTCCCATGTGTCCTCTTATAACATCCCGTCCAACTCGCAACCTTTCGCACAAGTGCAGGCGTCGGGCTACTCACCTGCTCTGCAGAGAAAGAGAAACAGCAGCTTCCCATTCTCCAACTCCAAACCTTATGGCTGGATGACTGAGCCAGCAGCGCTCTCTGCTGGTGCGGTCATGAAGGACAGGGACTGTGGTGCCTCACACGAATCAGTATTTCAGCATCACAGGCAGCCTGCTGCAAACGCACCTCAGTCGATTTTAGTCAGACCTGACGCACAGAAAAACAGCATAGACAAGGTAATGTCAGATTCATGTTTGCCTTTGTATTCAAGTTCTCAGGCTTTTGGGAAGGTTAAATGTTTCTTTGCATTTCCAAAGCCTCCAAAATCAGTTCGGTTCCTGACGGATGAAGAGTCTCCTCCTCCAAGACATCGGACTTCCTCCTGGTCATCTGGGTCTCAGGTTCACCCAAACTGCCGTCCTGGGCCCCTGCCTTTAGAAGTGTGGGCCCCTTCTCTCACCATGGGAAGAGACGGACCGGGGATCCTTCTTAAAGACGGGAAAGGTCCAGTTGTTAGGAAGGGCTTTGAAACAGCCATTTCTGATCTAAATTCTAACCCACAGAAACCATTTCACTCTCAGCCGTCGCTGTCAGCCTTGTCGGCTCAGTACAGCCCCGTCAGGTAAACTTCACTTTGGAGTCCTCACTCACCCAAGTAGAGGCAGACCTGAGCAATTACTCATCTATTTTGTTATAAATGTTTGGTTTTCCAGGCACAGAGTGACCACAACACATTTAGCCCAGACAGACTCAGAGCTCAGTCTGCTGCAAGGAGAGGTGGTCCTCGCCCACAGACCTCGGCCTGACGGACGGGTCCTCCTTACCCAGGAGAGCAGCGGACAAACAGGCATTTTCCACAACACTATTCTCCAAGCCCTTGAGAGGCTCAGCTGACTGTGTATTACTGCTAAGTTAAGTGATACTTCTATTAGGGATGCACCGATTGCAGTTTTCTTGCCGATTATGATCTTTAAAAAGTCCAAATTTGGCCGATACCAATTTCTTTTGTCTGATATGTTGCTAAATATAGCATGAAAGTCGCTGAGTTGGCAACAGTGGGGTGACTATTGTTAAGTGCAAATGTGCAGACATGACCTGGTGGGCCAGTTTCTCAGTCAAACCTCTCTGACAGCAGAGCAGAAGAGAACAGTGGCTGATTTTTAAATACTTGCTGACGTAGATAAGATAGGGGGATAAGATGTGTTTCACATGTAAGTATCAGCCAATCACCAATCTCCCAAAAATAAGGAAATCAGCCCAGATAAATCAGCTGGCCGTTAAATTAGTACACCCCAAATTTCTATCATATCTGTTTAAACTGCCAAATAACTTAATAGATCAAATGAACAAAACGAGTGTTTATGTCCAGAAATGAATCCTGCCACACGACAATCAAATAACAGGTTTTTACTTTGGACCTGAGTGGATGTGAGAGCGTGGGTAAAGTCTTCAGAGATGTATTTTGTGTCCTATAACGTGTGCGCATGTTTGTAACACGTGATATTATTCAAGTTTTGCACTAAAAGCCCACTTCAGGTTCCTTGCTTCATCTGTTACACAATGGTGAGTGCCTTTGTCAAAACCCACCAAGAAAACATATTATATTTGTACATATTTAGAGAAATGATCTGTAAATTATCTGTACTGCTTTTGTGTTAATAAAGTACCAGAACCTCTAACAGTTTGGCTTCTTTCTTCTGTAACCCAACCTTTCTTCAGGGCACTTTAATGAACCTCTAAATATTTTTCATTCCAGCATTACGACTGGAAAGCTATGACTGAATTTGCCTCAATTAAGACCAACGTGAAAGGAAAATGTTACATTGCAGGGACTGCTATGATAGTCAGAACAAAAAAAGGTGTAGAAGAACCAAACGCTGGTCGAGAAAACTAAATTCCTAAACCAGGACCATTAGGACATTTTTAAAGTGAGTTATCATGCCTACATACGAGATTTACAAAGGATAACATTATTGACAAAAGCTGTAACAATCTCCAGACCTTATTGATTGTTTCTGGCAGGTTGTCACCTGGACTCTTCACCAACAAATCCTGCTGATTATTTCATAGACAAAATTCTAAGAGTTAGACCTTTGTGGCCTCGGTAATAATTTCTTCACGTAGATCCATTTTGAACCATTGAACTATGCATCTGATCTCAGTTTCATAGAAACTAATCATGACTTAAAAACTGCAACCTGCTGTCTAGACATGGTGCCCACAAGTTCTTTTTTTCTTTTTTTTTTTTACCTCTTCATTTGATTTGCCTCTGAAATATTGCAGATTTCAAAGATAAATATATTTTTAAATAAATCAGATGCCTCTGTAATCTAGCATTTTTTTCTAATCTAATTTAAAAGTGAATCTGTTTACTCCTTTTTCAAAAAGAAAAGACAGTCCCTTGCTGTTCAGTCAGGATTTCAACCACAGCACAGACACTGATGCATCAAAAACATCTTAGTTTTTAATCAGTTAATCATAAGACAGTGAATGATAAATAGATGTTGGACCGTGCTCAACAAGTTCCGCTTTAAACTGGTAGGAAAGGAATAATTTGTCATTTTGTGATTATAAATGTTGATGACAACTTTTTATTACTGTAAGCACATGACATCAGTCTACCATAGATTCTTAAACAGTGCATCCATAGTAACCATGACAAAGTGGTTCTAAATTGCCCACTGCTTAATTCAGGAAAGGCAGAAGTTGTTATTTTAAGTACCATAAAATTGCAACGCTTGAAGTCAAAGCTCAGCAACAATCAAGGAGCCGAATCGCCACAGCCATATAGGGCAACTTTGGAGAAGGCTAACTACAACTCCATTAGTCAGAACAAAGATGGATTCTTTAAACAGATTACAGCAGCAGCACTAATAATTGCATCTCTAGTTATTTTGTTTGTTCTTAGCATGGAGTTATCAACAGTACCTATCAATATTCAAATTAAAGGTAGAGTTTTCCTGAAATATTAAACAAAAGGGATTTATTTTTTTTGTCTGCGTTTCAAGTCCAAATAAAAAAAGTCTAGTCTTAGTTTTTGAGAGCTAGATAATGAGAAATTAATGTATAGCATTTTACATATAGGCTATGGAAGGTGCTGGATATTTTTTTTACATTGGCTCCTACAATATGCATTATAAATTATCTATTAGTAAGATATTTTGCTGACTAATAGCTCAGAGTCCTCGTTTATGTTATTAAAATAACAGTTCTATGGTTTAATAAATTGTAGAGTTACCTAATTAACTTCTGCAAAATAGTGCTAATAGATATTACTGTATGAAAACTGTCCAGTCGAAACCAGTGGACACGCATGCGCACACCGACTCAGACTGGCGACGACAAGCCAACGGCCATGAGCTGCTGAGGAGAATGACAACATCGCTGGTGCACAAATTCAGCGAGCATTAACCCAAAAATCAAATGAACAGAACCGTCCAAGCGTCTAGAAGCCTCCATATATAGCACATTCCACTTCCTCACCATGCCGGTAAGTCGCCACGCCTTTTTGTGTGTGTTTTTTTTTTGTTTTGTTTTGTTCGTAAGTAGGGTTCCTCCCTTCCTCTGTTGATGTGATGCTAACCCCGCTTAGCATTAGCATATCAGTTATCGTAGCTGTTGCAGGATACAGCGATATGTTAAAGGCCTCTGACAACTGTCCGTTTCTTTTTAAGGTTTTATCTACTATTGGGTTTATTTTGATCATAATAGTTTTTACTTTACGTTCGCTTCTTCCATGTAAGTGAACATTGCAGTTATTATTAGCAGACTAGCTGCGGTCAAAGCAAAGGCCTTAACGTCGTTACCTAGCAACATCTTATAACATTTTGACCCATAAAGGGTTAATTAAAACCTCTCAGCTCTGATTGATTTATGCATTTATTGTGTCTTCTTTAGATTGCGTGTTCTGTTATGGGGTGTTTATGAGACGGTAAATTTCTTCTGTACATACATGAATCAAATGAATGATTAATTACCAGGCCTCTACAGAGGTTTATCCTTTCCATTTGATTCATGTATTTGGTAGCAGAGCCATCTGAAAGTTGCAGGAAAGCAACTAAGACCAATGATGGAGACCCCTGGCCTTGTCTAGACTGTCCAGAAGCCCGGCTCCTGTCTTAACTCTCTTTCACTTAGCTAAACCATTGGGTTTTCTGTAGGATTTAAGAATAGGGACTGACAATGCTATATTGTGTTAATTTACTTTTATGTTTTGTATCAAGGATCTGAAAATCAACCACTGTTCCCTTTTGTTTGTCCATGAGAGAGGATTGACTAATATTTTAACTAGTTTGATGTTCTGAAGCATTTAAGTGTGGCAAACATGCAACAAAAAGAAAATCAAGAGGGGCAAACACTTTTTCTCACCACTGTTTTTCCACAATACTTTTTCTGCATATCTTCATTATGGATGCCAAAATGTTCCTGTGTATGCATATATGGATCTCATGCTATTTGTCAGCTATGCCCATAAGTCCATGTGTTTCTCATTTTTATCCATTTCAGAGCAGTAAGGTTGAGAAACCGGAAGTCAGTGATAATGTCAAAGTTGTGGTAAGATGTCGTCCCCTCAACCAAAAGGAGAAGATGATGGCCTACAGGCAGGCCGTCATTGTGGACGAGATCCGTGGCACCATAACAGTGAACAAACTGGAGACCCCCCACGAACCTCCTAAGACATTCACCTTTGACACTGTGTTTGGGCCTGACAGCAAGCAGCTAGATGTCTACAACCTCACAGCCCGCCCAATCATCGACTCCGTTTTAGAGGGATATAACGGTACAGTTGTTGTCCTTATAGAAACGATTTGTTTAACAAAGCGTTTGTTAAAGCATTGAAATAGTTAACTTTCAATCGTTGCAGGGATTACTGTAGTGTGGCTTGTAGCAAGCACATAACAGTTCTTTTAAAGTAACTTCTACTTGATACTTTGTCATTTTCACTTTTCACAATCCATATTATTAGGAATGATGGAATTATATTCTTTGATTCCCCAATCCAGGCACAATTTTTGCATATGGGCAAACTGGCACAGGAAAAACCTTCACCATGGAGGGGGTGAGGGCGGTACCAGAACTTCGAGGGATTATTCCAAATTCTTTTGCTCATATTTTTGGGCACATTGCCAAGGCAGAGGGCGACACAAGGTATGAAATCAGACTGCAGACAACATTTTATTATATCCCTTTACACATTCTATAACATTACAGTCACAAACATGGTCATATTTTATGTGATAAAGTTCTGCATCATTATCAAACTTCAAGAAAAAGAAACATGGGTTTTCAAGGTTGTGCCAAGCCTTCTGCCCAGTGACTGCTGGGAAGAACCCCTGCAATAATAAGCAGGTATAGACAATGGACGGATGACTTTCAAAAAAGTTTTAGTAGTGAAACGTTATCACATGACGAGACCAACTTTATTACACTTTCTTCATTCCAAGTTAGCTCAAGCTCAGTCACATTGGCCAGAGAGCATCTGTTAACTTCAGTTTTTGTTGTCCCACAGAATGTAAATTGAGAGACTATTTACCTCATTGGCTATTTACCAATGAAGTAAATAGTCAATCTGAAAGTGATGGCTGCAGTCTACAAAATATACAATACACTCTTGTATTTGTTTGTAAAAAAAATAAATAAATAATAAACTTACCTTGCTGCACTATTAATAAACTATTGGTTTATTAGTAGTACCTTTCCAATAAGTTGCTGCTATATTTCCACTTTTTTATACACTGTTTTGTTATGGTCTATCACATAAAATCCCTGCAAAATACAGTGAAGTTTTACTTAACAAGGTGCTAAAGTAAAGCTGTTCAAAGCATAATAATGCTTCTGCCAGATACTCTTGGGAAACAAACTTTAGAGCGTAATATAAACATGAGCAGGAAACAGGAAATGTTGCTTGCAGAAACTAGGATAGGCATTGGTGCCTTTTCTTGTGAACACTGGTTCACACAAACTACATGATTGAACTGAGCTAGGATTTTTTTTTTTTGAGATAGGTGAACATTTCATATTCTTATTGTGGTCTACCCTTGTTTTAGATTGCAGCTGATAAACACAAGAGTTTTTCACTGGTAGAGTAACAGCTTTGACAGTCATTTTAGAAATATGACACAACTAAGTGGCTGGCAAGTTTTAGTAACCAATACCGTGGAATTTAATCTATTTCTCAAAACTGCTCTTAAAGTTGTAAAGTATGTGATATGGTTTTGTTTCTGAACAGTCGTGTTGTATAAGCAGAGCATAAACATAAAACTCTCCTGTTGCTAAGCTCTGAACATAATTTATCCTACTTACTAGTTATAGTTAAACATATGCCATTGTCTGGATGAGGTCAGGAGAAGTAAAGATTTTTCCCACATACTTATTAAATCCTACTAAAGAAATTTTACAATGACTTGTCCTCATAGAAGTTAATTGGGTGATCGACTTCCTTTATATATTCTTGTAATGGGCTAGCTTTTTTTTTTTTCCCTCATCGAGATTGTGGGAGCAAAGTGAAAGCATTTATATACATAGGGTATTTTGAAAGGTTTCAAATGTGTATATTCCAGCATCAGCCTTTTTAAAATGTAATTTATTTCTATGTTTGTCGTTTACAGGTTTTTAGTTCGTGTTTCGTACCTGGAGATTTACAACGAGGAAGTGCGGGATTTGCTAGGCAAAGACCAGTTGCAAAGGCTTGAGGTAACAGGATATATAAATTTAGTGACTGATTACAAAGGTTTTGCACAATGACTTGTCTTAAAAGGCACAGTTGTCATTTGTCTTTGCTAAACTCTAAATTTGGATTTGCAACTGTTGCAGCTTTCAATGATAAAGATCTTTTTTTTTTTGTAGGTCAAAGAAAGACCTGATGTTGGCGTGTACATCAAAGATCTCTCTGGTTATGTCGTAAATAATGCTGACGATATGGACAGGATTATGACACTCGGTCACAAAAACCGTAAGCACAACCACTGAATTGATAAGAAATTATGACAGCAGCAGATCAAACACAAAACGCATATAACTGACTATCAACTTTGTTTCTATGAGAAATTTTGCTATGAGGTTCATATGCACTCAGACTGGGCATAGATGTCACAATACATTTGGGTTTTGAATGGATTATTTGAATTATTTTTCTCGGGTGGGTTAATGCCGCTTCATAAAGTCTCAATGTCTATATCTGGCTGAATATTGGATAATTTTTTATGATAAAATTGATAGAGTTCCATTAAATTGGTCTGTTTGCTGAAACTGACCCAACTTTCAAGCCTAGTTCTTGCATTTTCTATACAGTTAAAGCCTGGTTCCGGTAAGGCTATTCCAAAAATGTAAACTTAGCCAGCTTTATCCATGCCAAGACCACTTTCAAGGTGTGGTTAATGTGTTGGAGCACCTAGCAGTATTCACATTTTAACCATAACATCCAAACTGTCACCTTCATACGTTAGCTCCAGAATTCGACCAATGATATGTAGAATGTGGACTTTTTTTTTTTCCAGACTAACTCTCCCTGTAGCTATTGCTAAGTCTGTTAACTTTTAGCAGTGTGTATTTGGTTTTTTGGATTTGTTTGCCTGTTTCAGTTACTTATTAATAGTTTGACTTTTTTGCCTGTAGTATTCTGGCATTCTTCTGGCCAATACAATGATTACTGTGCAAATCCATCAAGATTATCAATATTATTTTAATTTTGTTTAAATACGTTAAATGTATGCAAAACATTATTACAGACTAAAAGTAATTCACTAACAGTGAAGCCATCAACATTTTTAATTAGTATTAATAATAGTTTAATCTATAGTAGTATGATATGTTAAAAATATATATTTTTTTGTCTGCTGTGTTGACACATATACCAAATCCAGTTATTAAATTGCTTCAGGCAAAACTTAGGAATTTTATAGCATGTGGGGGACAGGAGTGACCCATACTAAATGAGCATGAGGTTCAGAATTTCATGCTATGCTCCGGCACATAATTTTCTTTAAACTTTTATTATGACTTCAAATATTTCAAAGCTCATTGAAAATAGCCTCCAGGATTTTCTCTTCTTGCACACAGCAGTCGTGGTGCAAGAGGGATTGTGTGTTTATTCTTCTGACTGAAAATGAAAATGAAAGTCTGTTGCTTGTAGTGAAAAATGCTAAGGCAGCATTATGTCAAATGCACTGCAGATACAGGCTTCTATTTGTTAAGTTAATGTGCGTAAGGCGTCGAATTGTAGTTTTTCCATGCTGTAACAAAAAATTCTGTTTTGCACACAACTTTGTTGATGTCATTTTACAGATATTTAGATACTGGAGGAGCAGTACTTTAAATTTTAAATGCCTTTTGGTGCAGGATCCGTTGGTGCTACAAACATGAATGAGCACAGCTCCCGCTCTCATGCCATCTTCACCATCACCATCGAGTGCAGTGAGAAGGGTGTGGATGGTAACCAGCATGTGCGCATGGGAAAGCTTCATCTCGTAGATCTGGCAGTAAGTGTGAATAATAAAAGCTTTTTAAACTTGAACGAATACTTATAAATAAGCCTCACTGCACATGTTCTGCATAATCTTCACCAACTACCGCTTATTCTCAACAAACACAGGGTTCAGAAAGACAGGGCAAAACTGGAGCCACAGGTCAGCGTTTGAAGGAAGCAACAAAGATTAATCTGTCCCTCTCCACCCTGGGTAACGTTATCTCCGCCCTGGTGGACGGCAAGAGCACTCACGTCCCCTACAGAAACTCCAAACTGACCCGTTTGCTTCAGGATTCACTGGGAGGAAACTCCAAGACCATGATGGTACAGCTTCAGTTTGAACACAATATTAGGAGCCTTTTTTAAATGTCATATGTCACATGGATTAATTGTAAGGCTGTGTTACAGTATTCTGATAAGGCTTTTGTGTCGGATTTAAAAGTACTATTTGAAAAAAAAAAAAAAACTTTAGGCAAGTTGTTCTTTTACAGATATTAAAGGCACATTTCTGTATTGCATTTTTTTATTGGTCTGATGTGATATTCTAATTTTATATACATTGTTTTTATTAATTGTCTGAGGAAAGTCGTTATACCTATGTCTGCCTTAAAATTTTACACAACATACCTTTCCCTACCAGTGTGCAAATATAGGTCCTGCAGACTACAACTATGACGAGACCATCAGTACCTTGCGCTATGCTAACAGGGCTAAAAACATCAAAAACAAAGCCAGAATCAACGAAGATCCCAAGGACGCCCTTCTACGGCAGTTTCAGAAAGAGATCGAAGAGCTCAAAAAGAAACTGGAAGAGGGTAAGGGGCTAAATAATAAAAAAATATAACGTTCATGTTTTCTTCAGAGACTAAAATGTTGTTGTTTGTGCAACACTAGGGGAAGAGATTTCTGGCTCGGACGGCAGTGGATCAGAGGAGATGGATGAAGGGGACGATGATGCAGGAGAGGCAGGAGAAGGCCGACGGAGGAGGAGGGGTAAGAGTTGATCATTAATGAGCACAGATTGTGGAAAAAGTTAGACCACCTACATTTTTGTGTGACTAAAACAAACTCTTTTCTTGCAGTTTAGTGTGCGGTTTTAGCACAAGAGTAGATAACCATCTACATGCTTTGCATGTAACTTGTTTGATCCATCGACAGTGTTTTAGTGCTAAGCAAGTATTCAGTTCCTAAGATCTGAATCAAGTCGAAGTTGTTTTGAGGTTTGACGCATAGCATAACTAAAGCTGCAGTTAACCTTGTACCTGTAGTTTGCTCATTTAGGAGTTCCCCCGGTATTCTCAACATGTACCTACTGTGAGTGGTGTGAAAAATGAACAAGAATTATTTTGTCGTCACAATAAAATTCCAGTTAGTTAGTTTATAATTTTTTTGTTTTAGATTTCTTTGTGATTTTAGTTTTAAGTTGTTTCTCTGAGCTTATCTAGTCTGCTGAGTTAGCAGTTTGCATGTCTGTACCTCCAGCTTTTTCACTTGCAAATTATTTTTGCGTTATTTTTTGTTCTTAAACTTATATTCATTTTCCTACAACTGTTTATGGTTTATCTTTCTTTCATGTTTCTGTCTTTGGGCTTTGGGACTTCTTCTGCTTCTTTTTCAGACAGTTGTGATATCATCAGAAGTAATAGTTCAGAATTTACCGACACTTCCTCAGTGCCACCGCCCACTGACGCCGACCTGCGGGATAGTGAGTTGGAGTAGCCCTCTGCTCACCAACCAGCCTGCCCACAAATTATAGCCCTTTTCACACATGAGCACAGAAAATTTAAGCTTTTAACATATTAAGTCCAATGTGATATGTTTGCTGCTGTGAGTATACATTCATTTGAATGTTTTATTTAATTTCTTTTTCTTGACTTATATGGCTGTATTCTCAAGTAGAAGAGACTTGGAGTAAAGATTTCTAGAAAGCTGAGTTTTGTGCATGGCAGCTGCATAAAGATCTTCTGGGGGAGTTTAGTATCTTCAATCCCTTAAATCTGTAGACAACAATCCCTTAAATCCAGTCAAAGTTGTCATATATGTGACCTTTACCTCTACGTTATTAATGCATGTGATTCAATATCTAAAATGGTTTGGGTGATGAATAGGTAGGTGGTTTTCCTTAGGGGGTTTCCTGTTGCCTTGATGTCAAGTCTACAAGCTGAGTCAGAGACAGTATTTTTTCTCTTGCCATAGATGTGAGATAATATATAAAACTGTGAGCAATGGTACAAAATGTTGGAGTGTCACATTTTAAATTGTGTGACTGACGGTTGATCTTAGTCATATTTAGTCATTGGGAATTTGCTAAGGATACTTCAACCAAATCGATGTGATTAGGTTCTGATGCAGACAGAAAATTTTAACCTGACCTAAAAATAATTTATTTTGATTGATTACAAGTATTTTATTGAAAGAGTTGTCAAATATACAGAATAAAATCCAGCCCTGCACAGAGAGCTTTTAAAAAAGCAGGACAGCAGCGTTCTTGTTCTACATTGTTCCATGTATTCCTCACTTATGGAAGTAATAATCATAATAATGGTTAACAAATACTGTCACAATTAAATAATTGTTTTTTGAGGTTAAAAAAACTATTCAGCAGCTAACCTTCAATAATATGTGTCAGTAAAGTAAGTGTTTAAATGTAGGATATTATATCAAATACAAACTCAAAGAAATTGATCAGTACACCGTTCTTCAACAAAATACTAAAATAAAAATCAATGAAAAAAAAAAATCAAATCTAAAAATATAACTAAATTACAATAAGAAATGAATGTTTCTTATTGTCGTCAGATTATCAGGTTTTAATGTTTCCAAGAGATCTTTGACTTAGATTTCTATAAAATATTTTCAATGCAATTGTGTTTTAATTGACTTTTGTCTCTTTTAATCCACAGAGTTTCCACACAAATGAGCTGATTATATTTTATGTTTGCCAAGTAGTGCAGCTGTCTGGTTACTTGAGCCATTTGCAAAGCGTAACTTGGTCGGTTTAGTAGTTTTGTGTCTATACATTATGGGCAGCAGGAAATGGGGGGCTCGGACACCCTTTGGGGTTTTCCTGCATACAATTGTAACCCAAGCAGAGACGCAGAGGGCACTGATGTGCTAACAGTAAAGACAAAGAAGCTCAACAGGGTTTTCTTCATCTTTTTAGTGCAGTTTATGATGTCAGATATGTTAATAACTTTGTGCCTCTGATTATGTGCAGATGGTCTGCAGCCAAATCAGTTCTAAAACATCTTGTTTTAATCACATTTATTTATCTAGACTAAGAAGATAAAATCACAGAAATTAATAAATATTACACAAAGTTCATTAATAGAGGTCAGTTGTAAGTTTTACCTGAACCTTATTGTGTTTAGTATCCTGAATATTCACAATATCAAATAAATTATCTGAACAAATACTTTATTTCTTAAATAATAAAAAGTAAGGGATTGACACTTCATACATCGGTTTCCATCTTTAAAGGACTTTTTATGATGACTGCAGTACATTCGAAAGTCTAATTTAATGATTCAAAAAGTTCATTAAAATAATTTTTGTGGAAATTATTTAGGATTTATCCTAATCCTAGAATAATCTAAACTAATGATTATTGGCGGCCTGGTACAAATGCAGATAAATACTAGACCATTTCTGCTGTTACTAAAAATGCAGGAGTTTATAAAACTCATATTATAGAGTTGGGCAGCTAAGACATATCTTTGAGTATTGAACATAAAAATAATTTCTGTCCTTTGTAGGCAGTCTATCAGAGAACATTTTCAAAATCATTTCCAGAGTTAAGAACATGTGTAAAAAGGGCTTTGTCTTTTCCTCCTGTCTTTATCACTCCTGTATTATCACAGCACAGCTCCTTACCTTTCTTTCATTTTTATTACATGGATATTAAAAGTGTCTCCCAGGTTCCCGGTGTGACCCACTTTGCAGATTTCTGTCTGACCTATCTGCTCAGTAGCAGTAAATCTTTCTAAGAATGAATACTTCCTTGAATGCATCACCCAGAACTTTTTCACATTTTACCTAACTGGTTACTCCTTTGACATCATAAAGAGCTTCAGCATGAGCATTGTCTAACTAGATTGTCGGCTTTCATCTCTAACTTGCTTTATTATGTGAACCATTTGCCCCTAACCTCAATGATGCAGTTTGGCCACGTCTTGTTTCGTTATGTATAGTTAATTTCATCTCTCTTGACTGGAATATAGTTGGTCTTGCTGAAAGTTTTCGTTAGTATTCATTTCGCTGTTTGACCTCTTATTTGGTGCTCCTCCCCATACACAACTTTCTAAATCACTTTGTAATGCATTGTTTTTTTTTCTCTCTCTCTCTCTCTCTCTCTCTCTCTCTCTGTCCTCCTGTTGCAAATGATGCCTGTTTGACTCGCTTTATACCTATTTATTCAAGGCCAAAGAGGTTGGTGTTAAAAAATAAACCCCAGATGGTTCTAAGTCATGTAGCAAACAATTCCATTACAATTTAAGGAGATTCAGCTAATACTGTAGCTGAATTACTGAATAAGAGACGATTACTGCTGACATTTTTCTGTCTGGCTTTCAAGAACGGTTTTCATTTTCATCTTCATGACAATCACGATGTTGAATCTCTCATTTAATACAGTTCTTTGGGGAAAAAAGACATTACAAATTTTCCCACATTATTAACTTCAACTTTGATGTAGTTTATTGAGATTTTATGCGGTCGATCAACATGAAGTAATGCATCACTCTGAGGTTAAAGGAATTGTTTAGAGCTACACAATTTGTTGATTCACAATTTTCATTGGAGTATTAGTGTGAGCAATGTTGCAGTTGTGCAGGACTCCATGGATGCAATATTCAGCAGGAGGTTATATTTTAAGTGTGATGCATGCAAATTCTGCCCCCCAATAACATTTTGGACCTGTTGTGTACACTTTCACTTTCCTTAATTCCCACAATAATGTATGTCTTTTAGTTGTGCAGATGCTAAAGGTCAGAGTGTGTGAATATTTGGACAAAAGAATGGATATAGACTCATTGTGTGTATTCAGTTATACATGCAAAAGACTTTTAGTTGTAACTGTAATGAAAGGTGAGCAACAAAATGCACGCCTCAGATTTATTCCTTTGTAAAATATTTTGAAAATCAAGCATGATTTTCCTTCTACTTCACAATTCTGCCCTTTGTTTTATCACAGAAAGTCCCAATGACAGTATACATGAAAGTTTGTGGTTGTAAAATGACACAATGTGCAATGGTTTAAAGACACTGTCTAGGTTTTTTTAGATACATATTAAGAATTTATTATTGTGCATTATCATTCCCCTAAAAGAACAACAAATCCATCCTTTAGCATCCATTACACCACCGTCATTCCTTGACAGTGGTGTAATTAATTGGAACTGTGCAAACTGAATTACCACTAATACTTTCTAAGAAGTATCTGACAGACTTTGATCATATTCTCTGTTCTCGTTTCAGGAAGGAAGAAGGTTTCTCCAGACAAGATGGTGGAGATGCAGGCAAAGATCGAGGAAGAAAGAAAGGCTCTGGAGGCCAAGCTGGACATGGAGGAGGAGGAGAGAAACAAGGCCAGAGCAGAGCTGGAGAAAAGGGAGAAGGATCTTCTTAAAGCCCAGTGAGTCAAAACTTAAAAATCATACATGATTAGTGAGGTCAAATGTGGGCATCTCGAGTGAACCATGTTTAATATATTTTAGACAGGAGCATCACCTCCTGCTAGAGAAATTGTCGGCTTTAGAGAAGAAGGTGATTGTAGGTGGAGTGGATCTTCTCGCTAAGGCTGAGGAGCAGGAGAGGCTCCTGGACGAATCAAATAATGAGCTTGAGGAGCGTCGCAAACGAGCAGAACAGCTACGCAAGGAGCTGGAAGAGAAAGAGGTATGATGTGCTACAAAGCAGCTCCCTGGTACCGAACCAATTTGGTTTACAGATTACTTGCATTATGACTCAGTTTTTCTCTGTCTGATACAATTAGGTCATTTATGAATAATTGGTAGTATACAGCTTCTAGCCTGATGGAACGATAAGAAAAATCTGATTTTATATGAGCAACAAGTAGCTAAACAAAATTCTTGCAGTTTTACCTAAAATCTGCTGTCGGTCACCAAGTGCAAGCTGTACAGGATATGAGACCACAATGCTTATTGCAAACTGAAAAGCTGAATCATTGTGGTGATAAATAAGGTTACCTCTCAGACTCAGATTCTCACATCCTTTTTGTACTTGCATTCCGTGTTGGTATTATCCCATCAGCTCACACTGATGCAGAATTAGCCTTTTTTTTCTTTGCAAAGGAATCTTCTTAAACTAAACCATATGTACTGGGGGTACGGAAAGTATTCAGATTCTTTTAGATTTTTCACTCTTTCTTGCATTGTAGACGCTTGCTGAAATCAAAAAGTTCATGTTATTTCTCATTAATATACACCCAGCATCCTGTCTTGACAGAAAAAAAACAGAAATGTAGAAATTTTTGCAAATTTATTAATCAAGAAAAACTAAAATAACACTTGGTGATAAGTATTCAGACCCTTTGCTATGATACTCATATTTTACTCGCATGTTGTCCATTTCTTCTGATCTTCTTTGAGATGGTTCTACTCCGTCATTGGAGTCCAGCTGTGTTTAATTAAAAACATTGGACTAGATTAGGAAAGGCACACATCTGTCTATATAAGACCTCATAGTGTATGTCAGCACAAATGAGAGTCATGAGGATGAAGGAACTGGCCAAGGAGCTCAGAGACAGAAATGTGGCAAGGCACAGATCAGACCAAGGTTACAAAAGAATTTCTGCAACCTTAAATGCAAGAAGTATGGGATGACCAGAACTCTTCCTAGACTTGGCCGTCCAGCTAAACTGAGCAATTGTGGTGAGAGAGGAAGAGAAGAACCCAAAGATCACTGTGAGTGAGCTCCAGAGATGCAGTAGAAAGGTCCACAAAGTCAACTATCACTGCCGCTCTCCACCAGTCGGGGCTTTATGGCAGATTGGCTCGATGGAAGCCTCTCCTCAGTGCAAGACACAAGAAAGCCTTCGTAGTTTGGCAAAAAACACATGAAAGTCTCCCAGACTATTAGATGCAAGATTCTCTGGGTTGATGAGACGAAGATTGAACTTCGAGGATCTGCAAGGAAGAATGGCAGACACCTGGATCGCCAAATCCAGGTGTGAAAAACTTGTTGCATCATCCCCAAGAAGATTCATGGCTGTACTCGCTCGAAAGGGTGATTCTACTCAATACTGAGAAAAGGGCCTCAATACTTATGACCATGTGCTATTTCAGTTTTACTGTTTTAATAAATTTGCAAAAATTTCTATATTCTTGTCAAGATGGGATGCTGAGTGTACATTAATGAGAAATAATATGAACTTTTTTGATTTTATCTGCAGAGTGAAAAATTTAAAGGGGTCTGAATGCTTTTCATACTCACTGTATGTTACAATGTATACTATATTGTACTATATGTTTCTGTATACCAAATTACCTTTCTCCCTCCATAAACAGCAAGAACGTTTAGATATAGAAGAGAAGTACACAAGTCTGCAGGAGGAAGCTCAAGGAAAGACCAAAAAGCTGAAGAAAGTGTGGACCATGCTAATGGCTGCCAAGTCAGAAGTAAGTCCAATAAATAAAAATGATCTGGGAGTGAATTGAATTGTCTCCGTTGGAATAATTATTCACACTTCCTTGCAATGTTAGACTTTATCTCCTATCCTTAGTTAATTTACAGTAGATCCTTTTTTAGTGGTTTTTTTCACTTGGGATTACAAGAATGTCAAATTTGTTGTGCAGAAACATCTTTGAAGTGACTTGAAATGAGCTTGTTGAGGGCAGATTTTTTTCCCCTTTTCATGCCTCCTGTGATCTGGAGGTTGATACGTTTGACGTTATTCACATTTACCTTGGTTACTGCTCTCCCCTGCCTCTGAAGTAACAAGATACCTCCATAGAGATGATGACAGAGATGCTATCATCTCAGGCCTGCTGCCACTTGAACACTTTGTTCATAAAGATACCATTCATCCAGTGGCACACAGAGTTCTGTTCCACTGACTGACTGTTCTTTAGTACCTTTGAAATCATTTAAGTTTTTTAAAAAATGACAGACTCTGATCCAAATTATTGACAGGCCTCTGATTTGATCACTTTGCAATTTAGCTTCTCTGAGCTGGAATAGACTCACTAAGAGGGAATTTTAACCAAGATAGAAACCCATGAAACTTACAGTAGATACCGCATTAATAAGCTGCTGCCTTGTTTGCTGTTCTTTTTGTTTTATTATTCATTCATTATTCACTATTATCTCTTCTGTTTTTGAAGCACACCCTTGTGAATTGATGTCAATATTTTATGAGATCTTAAAGTTAATTCAAGAAATATCTTTGGTTAGTTAGTAATTACTTCTATTTATTGTGACCCTTATTATTTAAAATATGCTATCTTGAAATTGATAGAAATGAGTATTTCTTTGAAAAACTTCACTTACATATCACCATAAATAATCTAAAATACATTAGTTCATTTCGCAGGGTCTATCCACAGATGAGTTCATTTTACTATCAGTGATAACCGAACATTTTCTCACACTACTAAAAATTTTTTTCTGCTGTATTTATCAGATGGCAGATCTGCAACAAGAGCACAACAGAGAGATTGAGGGTCTCCTGGAAAACATCCGCCAGCTGAGTCGAGAACTGAGGCTCCAGATGCTCATCATAGATAACTTTATTCCCCAGGAGTATCAGGTCCATGTTGTTGTTTTTTTCTTTAAGGTTATTGTTTTATACATACTGCAAAAATGTTACATATTCCTGTTCCTCAACTTAAAAATGTTTGCATACCACAAATTAATATGTAATCCATAATCTGCCATTTGAAGTGTGAAATATATATAGTCTCACCCTGAACCAGACAAAAAGAAAGGATATTTACAAATGTTATTTAAAAACTTATGTTATAGTTTTAACAGTTTTTATATTAGCATGTTTTACACCTTTAAATTCGATTAGAGAGGGATGTTTTAATCCCAGCCCCTGACTGAAGTCGAGCCTGACTGGCTTACGCTGGCACACACACATGAATACACTGCAGCCTGCAGCTAGAGGACAAGTCTTATGCACACTGGGCTTGAACTAGAGCAACCTTGAAGTTTGTTAGTTCAAGAAAATGTAAAAAAAAACAAAAAAAAAAAAAACAGAAACTAAAATGATGTATTGTTTACCACACTATGCTAGGCAGACTGTGGTATTTTAGTTTGAGTGAAAATTTGACCTAGTTTCCTAAAAATATTCTCTTTTTTTGTAGGCGATGATAGAAAATTATGTCCACTGGAATGAAGATATTGGAGAATGGCAGCTGGTGAGTTGAGATTGTCCAGTTGGATTAAAATCTTGATTTAACCTTTGTTTGTAATTTATTTTTTCAGAAATGTGTGGCTTACACTGGCAATAATATGAGAAAACAAACCCCAGTTCCAGACAAAAAAGAAAAAGATGTGAGTTTCAGAAGTTTGTCACCAATGACTAATCATCTGGATGTTTAGTTGTCATTGAGGTGCAATATTGACCCTTTTCATGTTTGTCTTCACCACTTTTAGCCATTTGAGGTGGATCTGTCCCACGTGTATCTAGCATATACAGAGGAGAGCATGCGGCAATCACTGATGAAACTGGAGAGACCCAAAGCCTCTAAAGGCAGTAAAAGTGGCAGACCGAAGACCGGCCGAAGGTAAATTTGCTCCAAAGCAGACCTTATGTTTCATGCACCACTAAACTCTACTCTTCAGCAACCTTTGCGATTTTTATTTCTCTAGGCTCGTTGTTTTAAAATACATTTTTGCTTTTTAGGATATTGACAAAAATACACAAATTATAACTTACACAGTACAAAAATTATAAAAGGATAATCCAGCGTGTATATTCAAAACTTTTCTCTCCACAAGAATCAACCTTCTGTTTAACACTGACTTAGAATATGAAGCTTTTTTTTCCTGCTGTTTCTTATCAAATCAGAAAGACATTTCCTGACATGATTGCAGTTTCTGCTTCACTTTTTTGCACTTGAGCATCTTGTCGATTTTAATTATTTCTTAAGCATATTAAACAGTTGAATCCATTCAGTTTGACCTTTTCAACTCAAAGGTCAAACTGAACCTTTGAGTTGAAACTGAACATTGAGGCCGAACTACTTTAACCCCAAGCCTTTATAAACCCAAGCACGCTCATAAAAAAAACAACAACTGTTCAATAAATTCTCCCATGTCTGCATAATAAAACTAATTACAGGGGTTAAACCTTTGTTTGAGGTGATGTTTATACGTCTACTTGCTTGCTTAAGTGATTAGCTGTCCAACTGATTTACTGGTTGTTTCTTGAAAGTGATGCAACCCATCATATCTGATAATAGATAACATGCATATGTTGCATCAGTCCTCAGTGGTGTTACCAGAATTTCATCCGTCTCATTTTAAACTCTGTTGTAACTTTTCCTGTGTTTTTTTTGTTTGTTTTTTCACCATTTTACAGCATTTTGAGTTTTGCATTTTTATGTTCTATTTCAAACAAAACGCTGCTAAATATTATTATTGTTGTTGTTGATGCCTCACCTATCGTTTTTACTTGCATTTTACTAATGTAAATTTCAACTTTTTCTTTCTTTGCTATTGAACGAAGCTGCATAAGAATTATTTTGTGCAACTCTTTTGGAGGCCTATAGATTATTCCATTTTTTGTGTGTGTTTGTTAAAATTACGCAAAAGCCTGATCAAAGTTGCTGATACGGTGGTACGGTGCTGTTCTCAGAAATCAGGAAACTTAAAGCTACCCAAGGATGTTTGATAACAATAATCATGCACCCATCTCCCCACAGGAAAAGATCCGCAAAACCAGACACAGTGATCGATTCCCTTCTGCAGTGATGATGTGGAGGTCGACATTTCACTACAGCTTTACCTTGACTTCAGCTTTGATGTAACGTAAAAGAAGTATTTAGTCCTGCTTATGGTCGAACAGTAATAGATTTTGATTCCACACTGCATAAGATGGTAAGGTTTTAAATGTGATCAAGCGGCACCTTTATTAGGAGAACAACCACTTGAAAATAGGACACAACGAAAGACAATCTGCTTGAAGCAGTGCCTTGCAACTATTCAGGCCTCTTCTACTTTTTCACATTTTGCCACATTGGAACCACAAACTTCAATGTATGTTGTTTGGATTTTATGTGATACACCAACAGAGACAAGTGCATAACTGGGAAGTGTAATGGAAATGACGCATTGCTTTTAAGATTCCTCACAAATAAAAACCTGAAAGTGTGGTGTGCATTTGTATTCAGAGCTTTCAGGGTTATGTCTCTACTGGCTTTGTATGGAGAGACACCACTCACCTAGTGCAACATTGTGAATGGTGTGTTTAAGAGGATGTGCAGCATTAGTTTTTGACATACATTAGCAATTTCCAGGGAGGCCATATAGCTCTCTCCGTTTCTTTTTGTTAGCTGGATCCTCTAATTGGTTTGCGACAAACTGCGACAGGGCTTTATTTCAGCAGTGGCATTCAAAGACCAGATCTGTGAAGTGTGCAAATAATAGTTGATCTGACAACAGGGTCTTCCAACTGAGCTGTGGAGCTTTGCAGCTCCTGCAGAGCTACATGAGACTGAATTAACATTCTTCCTTCAGAAAGCAGTTTTATACTGAGATGAAGCCACATATAGATGAGCTTTGTTTTATACCCTGGTGACTTCTGAAGTTATGTTGCATTTTATCTAGGGATATCAGGATAAAATGGGCTGAAAACAAATGCACGCCACACTTTTTAGAAACTATGTATCATTTCCTTTCCACTTTTAATATTCAGCACTTTTGGATTGTCTATAAATAATGGAAAGTTTTTGTTATGCCGGGACAAAATGAGAACTGGTACAAGGGGAGTTAAGACGTTTGCAAGGCACTTCAGTCAGATTGTTTAAAATGAAATTACAACGCTGGACTACAAACAGCAACACCTTTACAAGTGTCCTGTTAACACATTTATCTCAGAAATTAAACTTTGACTGTTTTGCTTTTCATAAATTAACATATTTCCGTTCAATGAAAAACTGAATACATTCTAATCGGATTCTAATTAGTCAAATTATTCTATTGCAGAAGCAAGAAAACACTTTAAATTCAACTGAAGCGCATAAAACTTTCTAATCTGTTTTCTTTTATAGGTCAGAAGCATTAAGGGCATGCATGCCGTTTAGCTCTTACGTCTGCACCATTTCCTCCACTTCAGTCAACTTTATTTTCAACACTTGTTGTGATGCACCATAAATGTATGTATCTGTATCCCTTATGTACTTGTATGACTTTTTTTTAAATTTTTTTATGTTTTGGTCTTTAGTGGATGTAAGCTAGTTTTTTTGTTGTTATAGTGTATGTCAAATGTTTACACCAACAAACATCTGGATATTATTTAATAAATTATTCATGTCTGATCTCAGGTTCTCGTTGTGTAGTGATGTCACAAAGCAATGTAGTTCATCCAGCTTCCCTATGAAATTGTGCCTGTTAATTTGAAGATCCTACTGTGGGTTGATCTAAAGATTTTAAAAAAGACTTGCATAACACCTTTATTGTCACATTTGAATTTATTTTTTTAAAGGCATTTCATCTACAATAGAAACGCAAAATAAATATTAAAAAAATAAATATTACATTATTATAAATAATTTAGACAAGGTGCATAAAACTTCATGGGGTCCCTTCATCTTATACACTTGGGATGATGTAGGACACGGTCTGTGCACTTGCTCACATTCTTAAGAAATTCATGTAGTTGATATCTACTCTTGAAATCCAGTGGGCAGTATGTCTCGTTTGTCTGAAACAAAATCAATTTGACAAATTTAACTCCAAAATAAAATAAAAAAACACACAATCAATTTATCTCAAGCCAGAATTAATGTGCACATTATGTTAGGAAAAGGCTCTTAATATTTCATTCAGCAGATATATTAAATCCATTAAATACACTATAAAGTCTAATTTGATTAGATTGCATTCAAATTATTCTGTACCATGTTGTTGTATCGACGCAGGGCCATCTGTAGGTCTTTAAACTTGTGTTGAGAGAGATTCATTGCCTCAGTCATGTTAAGAGCCTTCTCTGCCAAACAGAAGAAGTGCTCCTATAAAATATAAAAATCACTGTTAAAAGTAGCCAACAGAGTTCAGACTTAGAGAATCATTCATGGTCTTTACATCTTAATTCATTCAGATCAAAAGAAAAGGAGTGTAGAACTTCTTGGGAAACGTAAAAATAAGGTACTAAACTCTGATGTAGATAAAGAAACAGATTCCCATGTTATTTGTTAAATTGAGAATTGTAAAATTTTACATTTAGCGGGAATTAACCCTTTTTTTTCATTTTACCATTAATCTATATGTTGCATCATGACTAAATGGGTAAAAGTTTAAAGATATCAAAGATCACTGACACAAATATAGCCATCAAAAAGATTAACATTTTCCACATACCGTACATGTTTCTTTATAAATCTTTGGGATCGTTCCGTGTGGGTTCTAAAATAAAAATATGATTGCTTATTGTCAATCAGATCTGGAAAAAACTCTTAATAAGTGATTTGTAGTATTCTTACCAGTCTTAACAGATGTTCAGTTGCATTCTTAATGCGGCGCAGCAGAATGACACACTCATCTTCTTTGTTTGATGGATAGCGGTGCACTGATGCTGAATACACCGCCATGACCATCATCACACAAATAAATACAGAGCACTGAAACGCAGAGGTGTTCATGTCTGTCTCTGAAGAAGCTATTGAGTCAGCTCTGTCAGGTTCAGCAGAAGAACTCGATTCTCCTGCATACTCTCAATACTGCTACTTATATCGGTGTCACGTCACTGTGGTCGATAACGTCAGAAAGGGAAACACCAAATTGGGACAGGATGATGATGAAGCCTTATCTGGCTTACTTACTTTCCACTATAGACTTTTATATTTACCAAGAAATTGACGCCTCCTATTTCTGCTGTTCAGGAACGATTGGACACCTTCATTTAGATGTGCAAAATAACTTAAAACTCACTGCTAGTATGAGAAATTTAATGAAGATCCTCTTGAAGCTTTTAACACTGATCTACTAAAGCCAGAACACACACCATGAAACAAACTAATCATGTGACAATTATTCTAAGAGCAACTTTATTGAAGAGATGAGATATTAGTTTATTGCTAAAGTAAGACATTCTTTTCCTGTGTAACATGATAAAATGACTGGTGTGTAGGCACATGGGAAATAATTAGTGGTGAGCTTTTAACTTGAGCCCACGCATTAGTAAAGGGAAAATCTGACAGAAGAAAAAAATTCCTGTTAGTGTCAGTTTATGCATACTTCTGCACCTGGGGAACTGCCTTTTGTTAGAGTGCAGAAAAGTTATCACTTTATGCCGTGCACAAAATATTAGTAGATGAAAAATATCCAACAATCAAAGAGAACATAAAGACAAATACGTGCAAGTATCCTACTAATATGATTATTACCCAGCTGAAGTTGCAACACTTCATTGCTTTTTTGTTAAGCTGGAAATAGAAGTCAGCCTGAACCAATTGACATCGAAACCAAAGGGGCCAATCGGTCTGACTGGAGCTTGAGACTATGACCTGAAACTATAAAGACTGATATCTTTGCAAAATCTAACATCCACCTTACCACACTCCACCACTTCTGATTAAGCATATGTGCACCAAGTGACAACAGTTTGAGCTCCATCTGGAGGCGAATGTTAAATTAATCAAGACCTTCTACAGCTTATTTAAAACTATGACAGGACAGGACGAAAAAGCCCTCTAAACATTTAGTGACTGGAGGTTGTGAAATACAGTACATTTACTTTTTTTTTTTCAAACTTAAATGTTTCTGATCAAGCAATTTTAAATTCCAGACCAGTATAATCTGAGTAAGTAGGATAATTTATTAAGGGAGAAAAGATGTTGTTACGACCCCAGGTCTAGGACTTCAGAGGTTGGCAACGTAAAAATGTTTACAGAGAAAAATAAAAGGTGGAATTTAAAATGAAACAAAGAAATGTTTCAAACAGTACACTTTAACCCATTTAATACTCAAAAACAGGCCTGACAAAACTAGTGGGGGAAATAAAGGAGCGGTCAAGTGTAGCTTCTGCAATTAAATAACCTAACAAATCAGTCTATAACTAAAGACAACCCAAAAGAAAACACTAAAGCAGCACCAAACTTTCCAAACACAAGCTTCTACATTGAATTAGTCAGTCCGTTTCAGAATCAATCTGCTAAACAGGGCAAAGTGGGTCAGCAGAACAAAAATACTCAAAAGCTGTCCTAAACAGTCTTCAAAAAGGCAAACAAACAAAGTGGCAGTCACCTGTACAAAACCTCTTCCTAAAACTGATTTCATGAGCATTTTATAGGGTGCAGGTGGGCCTCATCATCGTCTGATTGGGTTGGTGGTCTTCAGCTGGTCCAATGGGGTTGCTTCTCTTTAACCTCCAGCAGCCAGTGTGCAGAGTGTGCTACCACGCCTGAATCTGCAAAAACAAAAAGAGACAGCACAGCCTCTGGAGGCCCGGGGCCTTAACAGGTGTTCACTTCCTCCCCTTTTTAAGTCATGAATTAATTTGAAGGTAGTGTAGTTTTTGGTTCAATTTTTGTTGTACATTTCCATAACTTAAATTTTCCTTCATCAAAATGAAAGTTTTGGATATCCAGAAGAGTTGTCCTCAGAATTTCAGATACCTCAAAGTCCTTCTTCCTTGGATGAATGCCATCATTTTCCCTCTCTTGTCTTGGACAGCAACCCAGGTAAAACACTGCTAGCATTGTCTCTGTTTTAGGAGTAGCTTGACACAAGGAATGTGACATTTTCAGCCTTTTTGTAGGATCGTCTGTACGCTGTGGCTCTTGATATGCTGACCCCAACCCCAGAGCACTCCCGGACAACTTTATGAAATACTTGAGTGGATGTTCATTGATGTTCCTTCTTGTGGTTATCAACTTTACAGGAATATGTTTGGATACATCACTAAGAGAAAAAAACAGCTTTTTTTTAGCAATGTTCCCTAGTGGCCTTCCTTTCTTGTCTGAAATGTCAGTGATTATCTAGACATTGATCAAGTACCTATGATTCTATAAGCCGCAATATGGCAATTAAATACTTTTGTACATTAAAAAATGCTTATTTTAAAATTCAGTGTTATGTAATCAAATTTTCTAAGATGATGAATTTAGGATTTAATACACTTTATTTGTGGGATTCCTCTGGGTTTTGTTTTAGATCCTTTAGAAAGAGTTAATATTATCTTTTATCTAAATGGTCTTTCAATATTAATGAACTTCTAAGAAGACAGAGCAGTTCTAAAAATTAGGCACCAAACATGGCATGTAGGCATAGATTTCCAGTCAAATTTGGTCAAATCAGCTGATGTTTGGGACCATCAACATCTTTAGACAGTCATCCCAAATTCTTAGCCAGGAACATCATTTTTTTTTTCCATTTAAGTGCTATTTCAAAGATAAAATGTTATGTGTTAAATAATTATTTATTAATAAATTTAACAATGTCTGTCTTTGGTTCCATAAAAGGTTGGAAAATAAAGAGATGAGATGAATTTCTCTCTTTCCGTTTTTCAGATGTTTCTGAAAAGACATTTTTTAGAAGATTGTTGGAATGGGTGACGTAAAAGTTTTTCTTCCTTGCATTTTTGTTTCCAAACTGCTCCTACAGTTTACAAGCTTTATCAGTGGTATTTCTGTCACTCAGCGTGACCTAAATCCACCATGGCTTAGTTGACACAAATAAAAAAAGTAACAAAATAAAATGGGAACGTCCCAGTTATACTGAAATGAGTGGACATACCTCTGATAACATACCATAAAAAAATTTGACCATTATTAATATATTTCAAAACTTTTTCCACCTTTTAATTTGATATTTTTTCTGTTCAAGCTAACTAAAACAAAAGAACATGTTAAAAGAGCAGATGTTAAAAATAGGATAGCTGAAGTAGCCCGTTTCATAAAGTGTGCAAAAAATTTAGCAGAAAGGATCAAAAGCTTGTGTGCATGTATGTAGAATGTTTTATGTTTAGAGGGAAACAAGCTCAACTTCCAGGCACCATCTCCAAACTTTGAGTTTGGCATATAGAAACAACACTGAACATCACCAAAAAGACCATACCCATAGGTGGGGACAGATTGATTTAGGGTTATTTTCTTCAAATGGAGCAGGTTAAGATGCAAAACATTTTTGACCTATATCTTTGGGAAGGAGGTTGAAATGTGAAGGTTAAAAAACATCTCATTTTCAGCATGTCTGTGAGTCCCTGCTTCAAAAATACATTGAAAAATGGCTTAATGAAGTTTCTGGCCAGCCACATTCAACAGAAAAACCAAGGGAGGGCCACAAATTTTCTCTGAAGAAAGTTGTGAGTAAGAAAAGAGGTTGAGATGTGAGATGTTGAAAGACTCCTATCCAGAAGACTTGAATCTGAAGTTGAATCAAAAACTGCATTAACAAAGCATAGTGTATGTGTGTGTCTATAACGGGTGGGCAATCCTGGTCCTCGAGGGCCAGTGTCCTGCAGCTCTTAGATGTTTCCCTGGTCCAACACACCTGAATCCAATACCTGAATCACCTCCTCAGTGCAGTCAGGTTCTCCTGAATCCTGCTAATGACCTCATTATTTGACTCAGGTGTGTTAAAGTAGAGATACATCTAAAAGTTGCAGGAGACCGGCCCTCGAGGACCAGGAGTGCCCACCCCTGGTCTATAATCATGCTACAAAGGTATTTCACTTTTTCATTTTTTTCATTCTAATAAATTTCTGTTTTCCAGAAGAATTGCACATGATAAATGTCACATTGTATGTTTTGAAATGTTACAAATACATATTACATCCCAGAAACTGAATATTTTGGCAGGGGTGTGAGGGATTTTATGAGCCTATGAATCATCAGTAATATAACAGATTAGAATAGAATTTCACCTACGAAGATATTTTATTTATATTGCAGTGTCTGTTTATGTAGCTGATTAGTAGTAAAAAGCATTGCAATGTAAAGTGAGTGTGTGGATAAGATATGGTATGTTGCCACTGATTAAAAGTTACACACAATTACTCTTATTTATTTTTATTTTTTTGTTTGTTTTTTTTACAGTAAAGATTTGATTTAATGTGGCTTGTATCGGCGTAAAACATGACCTTCAGGAAAAGTGAGTCATTTTTCAGTTCTCCATCAACAAGGTGAAAATACATGATTTGCTAATGATAGTTTAGCTGGTGTCTTAGCAATGGGTTTCTCAGACTGAATGGGACTTCCAGCACTTTGAGGATCTCAGATCACTGGGTTTAAGTCTACAAACAATATAGAAAAATAGACAAAGACTTGGGCATGATATGTCCATGAAAGAACGCCGTTGTTAAGTATGAATGACCGAGAAGAGGACTACTGCGAAACCTGGCTTGATTCACTAGTCTTTTGTCAGAGTTTATTGTGTGATAAATGGACTTTCCTTATCCAAACAACACTATCATCTTTGCTCTACTTTCAGTGGAAGCTTTTGCTTCCTTTGGGCTCAGCCAATCACATCCTCAGAGCCCCTGACGCTGCCAGCCAATAGGAATACTCGCGCGGTTGAGACTGGATGCGCCATTTTACTGCGTCCACAGTCATCCGGCAAGATGGTCCCTTGCTTTGTTTCTTCTCAGCGGAGTTATTTCGGCTTTTAGCCCTAAATTTTAGCTTCCACACCATCGAAATTTAGTTCATTGGGTTGAGCGGGGTTTGCTGAAGTAAAACAATACCTCGCTGCCGTACGTCAGGAAATGACGGCTGCTGAAAGCAGGTATGGAGGTTGTTTATACTGTTTGTTTTAGACGAGCCATCTTTGCATTGATTAGTGTGTTGGCTTCGTTAGCAGCAAGCCGGGCCATGGCATCCTTGATGCTAGTTAGCACGCTAGGCTAACTGTGTGCTAACCGTTAGCTGCGCAGCCGGCAACATTGAAGTCCACAGACATGGAGGGTTGAATGCTTGCCTGCATACACCCGAAATGTAGGTTAATACAGCAAAAAACGTTTTAACATAAATTATAAATGAAATGTCTGGATTTGTGTTGCAATGTCGATCGCTTAATGCAGCATAGCTAATAAGTGTGGATGCTACACGGTAGTTCCAGGCTGCAGGGCGCGGGTTCGTACCATGTTATGTCCACATAAAGGAAATGAAGGCCTGAATGCATGCCCATGCAGAGGACCTTGCATGCAGAACCACCAATGCAATAGGGCCCGTCTCAAATGAGCCAAGGAAATTCTGTTTTCAGTCTTAACCAAGTGCTAAACAATCAAATTGACTCGACGTCACGATGGTCATGAGTTTCTGGGCTGTCAACACTGGGAGATGTTTTAGTTGGAGATAAATAAGCTGCAAACGGCAGAAGAACAGAAAACCAGGCCTGAACTTACATTTTTAATCGTAAAATCGTAAATTTTGGATCTAGAAACTGAGCGATAGTTACTCTCATCTAATGCCATGCAAAGTAGGTTGACGGTAAACAAAATGTGATGTGCCTCCGTCTCAAGTACTTTCTACTGTAAGACACTGGATAGAAACTTGACCTATATGTAGAATATAAAATATATTTTTTGATTATAGTCAACTGGGAACCAAGGGCTTTGATTTTTAGTTTTTATAAGCAGTTTTTATAAGAATTGACACGTAGGTGGTCCCTGTAACTTCGAGTTCATTTTCATTTTTTAATTTATTTAGTTTGCTTCTTAATAACTTTAATTGGTCACATAAAACAAGTATATTTATTTGCTGCTGATTTCATGTTGGAAATGGATTTGGGAAAATGTAGCCTTATCATTGCCTTTTTACACAATTCTGTTCAATTCTCATCTCCCAAATCAAATCGTTGCTTAAGGGGGCAGGTTTTTTTTTGTTTTTTTTGTACCAGGCTGGGGAAAGTGTAAAACAAGCAAAAACCAAACAAACAAGGGATTCACTGATCAGGCATTGATCCTAATCAATACTGATTTCAGTTTTATTAAAAGGCCGACCTGCCAATTCTGAAGTTGTCTAACTTTTATCCAGTTTTCTTTCATTTTGTCATTAAAGGTGTGCTGCAAATTTTAGATTTGTTGCATCTGATGAAAAATATAAAACAGCTACATTGTTTTTGGTGACTTGACTTCATTATTTATCACTGCACACACACAGAAAAAAATGTCTGTCTCTCCAGGTAAAATGAGTCTGGCTTCTTCCGAATCAAACCTAGATCAAATGGGAGAGAAAGGAGAGGAGGTGAGTGTGCCATTTGTAAGTTTGAACACTTGTAAACATATTTTTCATTGTTTATAAACTTAAAATAAATCCTGGTTTCTGCGCAGCCTGGGAGCTCATCAGAAAGAATGAAACCATCTTCTTCTCGAAGCAGGAGGTTAGAAACACACTTTTAATTTATGAATATGGCTTTTATTTTGCTGTTGTATTTTGATGGTACAGATACTGCTTAAAGTACTAAAGATGCATGTCTACACACAATTTAGGAAGCCCACCAATGTAACAAAGCACATAGAACAAAAAGACTCCGACTCCTCGACTAGCAGCGAAAACGAAAGTGCCACTTCTGACAGTAACACAGGCAGCGGATCTAAAGGTAAGAATTGTGCAGTGAGTTAGACTCATTGTAAGTTCTGCTGTAGCTGGAATGAAGTCGGATCTTTGACATTTCTGCCGTTTCATTTTCTCAGGCACTTTAGTGATGAAACCGAGTGGGAATGAAAGCAAAGGTGCCATGAAGCTCAGAGTGGATTTCAAACAGAAAAAAACAGGTGATCTTCTGTTTTTATTCAAATGTTTGAGCATAAGTCTGATACATTGATATTAGAAAAATAAGTAACCACTTAATTTGTTGGTCACAGATGGAACCCTGGAGAAGAAAGTTAAATGCACAGCCTGCGGAAAACAAGTAAAACAGTTTCAGCGTAACTCTGTGTACGAGCATCCTATGCTCAAAGTACTCATTTGCAAGGTATTAAAATTTAACTTTATCTCAATGACCTTCTTAAATATTTGTACTGTTTACACATTGCTGATCATATTCATTTCTATTTCTGTAGTCATGTTTCAAGTACTACACAAGCGACGACATCGGCCGGGATTCTGATGGGATGGATGAGCAATGCAGGTGGAGACAAGCGAAATAGCACTGTTTTGTGACATGCTGAAGTAAAAAATATATCACAATGTTAACAGAAAAAAAATAAATAAAAAGGACTTTCATCTAATTAACTGCCACTCTTAGTTACCAAGAAGAGATTGGTGAATGCAAGAATGAGAACAGCAAGAATTATGTGACTGTGACTGTTTATTCGGTCTATTCTGTTCTAACTAGGCAGTAACTACTTTCTAATACTTGAGGTTCTTAAAATGATTTTGATAACCAACATTTCTGGCTCAGATCAGCAGCAGTGTAACTTTCGAAACCTTGAAAATAGACGGGAGCTTTCTCCTTATCTCTAAACTCTCCCTAAATTCCAACAGAGTAAAAATACAATAACCTTTATGTAAATGTAACTAGAACTGCAAAGTAAATACTTTTTTTTCAGGTTGTACAAACAATTAAATATACTTTCTAAAATTCCTCTTACAGAGAATTAAACTGTGTTACAATGCCTTTCGAAAGTATTTACACCCCTTGACCTTTTAATTTCAACCACAAACTTCAGTGTATTTAATTGGGAGTTTAATTTGATAGACCAACATAGTAGGCACATAAAGCAGTGCCTACTAGTGAAGTGGAAGTAAAATAATACAAAGTTTTCTGTCTTTTCCCCAATACTGCTTTAAACTTTTCCACCACTTTCTCTCTGACCAGTCAATTGTTCTTTTGTCTTCATATTTCTGCATCTTTTTAGCAAACCTGTTTTGCCTGCGAGACACTTCCTAGTAATGCTCAAATGAAGACGATCAAAATATTTTTATACTATATTTCAAAAGTATTTTTCTTCTTTTCATTAGAAAGAACCCCATGCCTTAAAAAGTATTGAAATTGCCAATAAATATTTATCTTAATTCAAGTTTAAAATTTGAGTGTTGCAATGTTAAATTGTTCAGAGGTGAATTAATTGGATGATTTTTAGATGTTGAAATTTTATTTTGGGAGTATCAGAGTAAAGTTAGACTGAATACAAACGTGTGCCAAGACTTTCAGATTGTTCCTTGTAAAAAAAAATTACTTTTTATCAACTTTACTATTATACACTGCTTGTGTTGGCTTGTCTCATAAAATGCATTGACGTTTTAGTGGCAAGGCGAGGAAATGTCACCAAGTTTAAGAGGTATAAGAACTTTTGCACAATACTACAGTGGGAAGTTTTAGAAATATTAATTTCTGTAATGGGGGGTTGAAGTCATGGTCGATTCTCTTCCCTGAATTGGTTGTCATGCGATTGATGTCAGGTTTAGTGTATTTAGATCTTTCAAAAAAACGTTTTAAAAGCAACATGTAGAAAAGTATTCACCATTTACCTTGAAATATTGTTTAAACTTTGTCCTCAGATGGTGTGCCGAGGGTGGAAAGCTAATCTGCTGTGACTACTGCAACAACGCTTTCTGCAAGAAGTGCATACTGCGCAACCTGGGCAGGAAGGAATTGTCCAGCATCACGGATGAGGACTCCAAGTGGCACTGCTATGTGTGCCAGTCCGAGCCCCTCCATGATCTGGTCTCTAATTGCCACAGCATCATGCAGAGGAAAGAGGAAGTGGAAATTAAGCAGCGAAAAACGGATAAAGCTGAGGAGCGTGAAGGCAAGAAAGAGAAGAAGAAATCCTCCAAGGAACAGAAAGCAATTGCAAATGGAAAAGAACACAATGAAGGCTTGGGGACCATGACTTTCTCCTATAAAAATCTGCAGATACCCAAAGATCTAATCAAGAAGACAAAGAAGCTTGTTGAAACTACAACCGGGTTAAATAACACTTTCATTCAGTTCATCCAGCAGGCGACCGACGACCAGGCAGACACCACCATCAGGTATCGACATTTGAAAGCCTTCAAGGCTGTGCTCTCAGATCTGAAGAAAGCCCACAATGCCTTGGAGGAGTCTTTGAAGCCCGAATTCAGAAACATGGAGCTGCAGAATGGTACTGAAGGGCAACATGCGAGAAAGACTGGCAATGTTGTGGAACCTGCAGAAAACAACGAGATGGATTGTTCTGCAGATTCACTTCCTGGTGAGCACGGTGAGCAGTATAATGAAGTCAAGCCAATTTGTGACACTGAAGAAATGAAGGAGACTAAGCAGCCGCCTGATGAGAATGATTTAGTTTGTAAATCTGGCAAAACCAAAAAGATGTCAAAGGACCAGGATAGTATAGCAGATTTAGTTTGTAAAACGGAAACAGGGGAGACGGTTGAAGAGCTGCCCAATGAAATAGCGGTTTCAACAAAAGAGTCGCTCAAAAAGCTGTCTATTGAAACAGATCCTGTTGATGAAGCAGAATCGATGGACGAAGGGGTGACAGAGTTGGATAACCAGCAGGACATAAAGTCAAAAGACGAAGTGTCCAATAAGCCTGAAATGGAAGACCACCAAACAGAAACAAGTGTCCCCAAAAAGATAATTAAAAGCGAGGTCTTTGACAGTGAGCCAGTGTCTACTGCTGAAACATCCCTAGATCATGACATTATGTCTGTTCCTCCTTCAGTCCCTGAGGAGCTTTTCCAGATGGTGGAGAGCCTCGCTGATTCCTCCATGCTCTCACAGACCGATACCAGTTCAGTGAAAGAGGTGGATACAAAGTCAAATGAACATCCTCCAGAAACCCAATGCCCCCAACCCAGAGTTAAGAACCTGATAGTCAAACTGACTCCTGTACCAGTTATCAAAAGCAGCAGTTCTAGGTCAAAGGACAAAGAAAAGGATGCAGAACAGCCGAGCAAGAGTAAGGAAAAAGATGAAGATAAGAAAGACTCTGATTCTAGTCGAGTAGAAGAAGCCAACAGCCCACCACCAACCCGCCGCTCCAGTAGGGTGAAGACCACTCCGTTAAGGAAGCAAGGAGAAAATAAAGGCAAGAAGGACTCGTCTGAGTCAGAATCTGAAGGAGACAGCAAGGCCAAGTCCAAGCCATCAAAGAAATCCAGTAACACTAAAAAAGAGACCAAAAGTTCAGCGAAAACATCAGAAGACTCTGACTCAGACGAAGTTCCTCCTGTTCTACTGGAGAAAGCTGCAACAGGAAACAGCAGCACAGACGAGGAACAGGAAAGCACAACTGCTAAAAAGCGTCTCTTCAAATCAGACATGTCCTCAAAGGACACCGAAAAGTCAACTAAACGCAAACGGAAGTCTGAAAGCTCAGGTTCAGATGCAGAGAGTAAAGACAAGAAGACGTCCAAGAAGAAGAAGCAGCAAGCCGGTTCGGACAACTCAGACTCTGATTCAGATGGAGAGAGTAAAAACAAGAAGACGTCCAAGAAGAAGAAGCAAGCCAGTTCAGACAACTCAGACTCTGATTCAGATGGAGAGAGTAAAAACAAGAAGACATCCAAGAAGAAGAAGAAGAAGAAACAAGCTGGCTCGGACAGCTCGGACTCCGACTCAGATGTGGAGAGCAAGAGCAAAGCAGTCACAGCTAGGAGGAGGTCTAGCCGCGTCAAGAAACAGGAGAACTCCAAAGGCAATGAAAAAGACTTGTCTGATAAGAAGCAGAAGCGATCTTATGAAAAGAAGCGGAAGGGAAAGAGCCCAAAAGCTGCCTCCAAGCTACAGTCTTCATCTGAGGAAGAGGAGGAGGCTGGAGGCGACTCCGGAGAGGATAGTGACCAGCAAAAGATCAAGCCCATTGTGGAGGATAATGTAGTTGGAGGCAGTGGAGTCTTCAATCAGTCCTCAGGTAAAGTTGTTCAGTGTGGAAATGTTTACATTTGGTTTCTCCTTTAATGCAAAGACGAAGCCTTTCCTTAGCGCTGCTTTCAGTTTCCACAGTTTCTTTCAGTCTCATAGAGCCTCTCCGGTTTGCACTAAAACTGTTCATTTTTTACAAAGATGCCATGATTTTAGTTTTCCCCCCACAATTTCATGTAAATACAAACTTTCATTGACTTGGAGCTGAAGTACATTTTAGTTTTCTAGAACTTCATAATAAAAATGTTGTTGGCTTCATTGGGAAATAATGCTGGTTTTTGTTTTGTTGCTAGGAGACGAGGTAGACACTAAAGGTGATTCTCAAGTTTTTGAAGATGACGATGACGACCCTGAAAACAGGTACTGGGAAAATGCATAGAGAAGATATGTAATAATTACACACAGGTGACCTCCATTTACTAATTACGTAAGTTGGGAAGGAATTAGTCGCAGTGGGTTTTATTTATGGGTATCAAAGTAATGGGGTATGTCTTTTTCTACACACTTAGGATACCCTAAATGTTCAAACCATGTAGATGTTGCTACCTGTGTTGAAAGTCATTTATCATTTTTTTTTCCATTTCATAATTATGAACCAGTTTGTGTCGATCTGTTGTATAAAATACAAATAAAATGTTTTGAAGTTTCTAGATGTACTGTGACAAAATCAGAAGAATGAAAACAGCAAGGCAGTGCTGGTTCTAATTGAGGCTACAGGTTAAGTAGAAATGTTAAACCTATTAGTTGGGTACTCCTGCTTCAGATGGCTTATTGCTTTATTTAACCTTAAACACTCAATGCTGAAGAATAAAGCTGTTTTATTTCCCCGGACTCCTTCAGTTAGGCAGCTTTAACTGGTTGGACTCAAACAGTTTCTCTGCTGCAGAATTTTGTAATCTTAATATTTCAGTAAGTAAAGGCGTTTTTTTTTTTTACATTTTTATCAACTAAGTGGAATGACACCTAGGTGCTCAGACTAATTTGTCTACAAGTAATCTCTTCATTTAGGGAAATGCTTGCTCATTAAAAGTGTATTTAGTTGTTCTAACTTATTTTAAACCAACCGATTAAGTATGTTTCAACTTTGGACTTTGATAGTTTGTGGATCTAGAACAACACTTTGTGCTTAATGGGGCTTTTGTTTCTCTTTTTCCCTTTTTCTCAAAGGATTGCAAAGAAAATGCTTCTTGCACAAATAAAGTCCAGTTACTCTTCAGGAGCAGAAAGCTCCTCTGACAACGAAGAGGAAGACACGAAAAAGAAACCCTCCAAGAAAGCTAAAAAAGGAAAAGAGGACGAGGAGGATGAGCGAGGTAGAGTACAAACTGAAATATACAAGTGCAGAAATACTCAAGAAGACCAATTGCCTCCTATCCTTTAATAATCTTTGTTTCTTTCCTGAAAGATGATGAATTTACAGAAGACTCTGAGTCTGAAATTGATGTGAAGAAGCGCAGCAGTCGGCACAAATTGCTCCGTCATAAGCTCTCCTTGAGCGAGGGTGAATCTGGAGACTCGAGCAAGGAGAAGAAGAGCAAGGGCAGCAAGAAAAAGTCTTCACGTAAAGGTAGATTCTGGCTTTTATTAACAGGACTCCCCAACTGAGAAACCAGTAAGTGACTTTGTTGCCTTGTTATAAATCAGTTGGCAGCGACGACTCTGAAGACTCAGACTTTGAGAAGTCAGCTTCTGGTTCTGCGTCGGGGATGAGTGAGGAGGTCAGTGACTCAGAGGTGGACAGCAAGCGTCGAAAGACCAGGTGAGAAAGTGGAATCTTGTCCAAGCAATCATTTACTTTCTGTTGATTAGACCCGTCTTTTCTTGGTGGACATAAAAGAAAAAAAAAAAACGTGCATCCTGTTTTTTTTTCTGTAGATCAGCAAAGAAGAAAGAAGATGAGAGTCAGAGGAGCTACAAGCAGCAGAAAAAGAAGCGACGTAGAATCAAAGTTCAGGACGACTCCTCCAGCAATAATGAGAAGGTATTTTAGATGCAGCCTCATAAAATTTCTTATTTCTGGAAGGATTACTTTGTGGTGGAGGCAAACTCAACTAAAGTTTACTAGTCAAGTCATGAGCTTCTAAACATTATTTAAACTTACCCTGCAGTGTGTTTTGAGAGTTATTGGACCTATAAATGGATCTTGGGGTTTGCTACCTCACTGATAATAAGGACCAGCTCTTTGCACCAGAGGGCTAAAGATCAAAGAGCTGAACTTAATGTCCTTTTTCACAGAGCGGAGAGGAAGATGGTGAGGATCAAGATGGAGAGGGGCGCAAAGGCCGGAAAAAGATCCGCAAAATCCTCAAGGATGACAACTTGAGGACAGAGACGAGAGACGCTCTGAAAGAGGAAGAGGAGAGGAGGAAACGTATCGCTGAGAGGGAGGCGCTCAGGGAGAAACTCAGAGAGGTAAGCATGGACATTCCTGCTGTTTTGGGAAAAACAAACCTTGTACATAAGGTGTGTGCTGTGACATTTACTATAGCAAGATAACATGGTCAAAAACCAATTTAAACCTGCAATGGCAATATAAGGTGTATTGTCTTTAAATATTACAACTAAACTCAAAAATCCGGGGGAAGCATAGAAATTAATATGGAAAAATATTTGTTTTTACATTTTTTGTTTAAAATAATAAATAGTGATTATTTTAAATAATAATAATTAATAAATAAAAATGTAAAAAAAAATGGCTTTTTACATTTTTATGTTGAATTTTTCTCATGTTTGTGTGTAATTTCATGCTCATGCAAAAATAAATAAAAATGCTGTTTTTTCGGCCTCTTGATCGTTTTAGATCAGGGGTGCTCAAAGTCGGTCCTGGAGGGTCGGCATCCTGCATGTTTTAGTTCTCTCAATGGTTTAACGCACCTGGATCAAATGACATGCTGAAAAGGTTGTTGGTACTACCAGGAAGAGAACTAAAACGTGCAGGATGCCGGCCCTCCAGGATCGACTTTGGGCACCCCTGTTTTAGATCAAGGATTTTAAACTGGGCCCAGTGGGAAATGGAAAACAAAGAACGGAAACGCTCATTTATTAGGATTTTTACAAGATAAATGTTTAACAGAATAAAATTTGTGCCGTAATCTTAATGAGGAAAGCTCAAACTTTAACAGGCCAACAATCTGTTTTTTGTGGGCATCAATTATTGGAAAAAGATCCTTGTAAATATAATGCAATACTGCCACCACAAGGTGGCAGCAGTAGGAGAGCTGAGTGGTTCAAAATTTACAAGTGAAACCTAACTAAATACAACTCCTGAAAGTACTACTGCACTGTCAAGACAGCTTCTTTTTTTTTTTTTTTCCTTTTGTCATTTGACTGCTTATTGGTATTTTTCACATTTGTTTACATACACAGTGTACATGAACACATCACGTTCAACATAACATAACAAAAATAAAACTTTCGCTTGGGAGCTATTCCTCTACATGACCTTTGTCCCATCTAGTTTGTCTAGTTCTTTATTTTTTGTCGCTGTCTTTTGTCTTGAATAGTCCATTTGGCCCACTTTTCCTCCATTTGTTTGTTGAAGTCTCAATCAATGTGTCAGTTTGTCCATAATGTAGATTTCTTCTACTATTCCAGTCCATTGTTCCTGACAGGGGGGTCTTCTTTTCCCCATTTCCTCGTGATAGCTTTCTTGCTAGCTATTTACTGTCAAGACAGCTTTGAGATGTAAGAATTAGATTTTTTTTCATGTTGATCTTTTTTTATTTTTAATTAATCATTTTAATGAATTTGCACAACATGCTTCACGGAACAATTTGCAAGAACATCCACAGGAGGCGAATACGATGGTTTCTCACCAATATGACCAAAAAATCCATTATGAAAAAACATATGTTTGTGAGACACTCTCTCTGGGTAAAATTCAGTAGGATAGGATGCGATGGACTACTTTTATTAATAGCAATTAACCCAATCTGTGGCTACAGCAACTGGTACATAAACTTTGCAGTTTTTTAAAACTTGGAACATGGTTAATGTTGTCACCCATGAACTACTGGCCTCTGCACTTTACCTTTAATAGAAAAATGTTTTAAAAGCACCATTCTCACTTTCACAAGAGGACGTTATATTTGGTGCTCTTAGCTAATTGTCATTAGTTTTAGCTCGACACTCGTCTAAGCTAATGTTCCTAGCTGTATCAATCTGCCTGATCTGCTGATTGAGTCCTGTAGTTTTTTTTCTTCTGCAGGTAGTGGAGCCATTAGTGATAACATCACAGAACCTGTCTGGGAAAAAATCCAGTCATGTCCCGTCAATTTCTCAGAATGGCCTTTTAAAATGGCTTGGAAAACCTTTTTCCTTATTAGATTTTTATCTTCCTGTAATCCTCCTGCAGGTGGTTGTAGTAGAAGAAGCCTCCCAGGTGGCTTGCCCCATCACCACCAAGCTGGTCCTGGATGAAGACGAAGAGACCAAGGAGCCGCTGGTTCATGTGCACAAGAGCCTCGTCACAAAGCTCAAGCCTCATCAGGTGGATGGTGAGTGAATGCCGTTGGGATAAAAATTAGAGTTTCAGGCCAGTCTGAAACGATTCCCACTCAGTCTTTTGTGCTTGGTTTCAGGTGTTCAGTTCATGTGGGACTGCTGCTGCGAGTCTGTGAAAAAGATTCAGAAGTCTGCAGGCTCTGGCTGCATCCTGGCTCATTGCATGGGTCTAGGAAAAACTCTACAAGTAAGAAATGTATTCATTTGCCTGGATTTTACATTGTACCGAAGTTGCACTGATGTTAAAAGCTACATTTACAGGACATTCAAATTTGTATCTTTAAGATGTTTGTTTACATAAAGAAAATTACATTTGTCTTAATTTGTTCCTCCAACATTAAATGCGATCTTCATTGCATGAGATTGCCTGAGACTTTGTTGTTAATGTCACACATTTTTCTTACAACATTGCAAATGCACAAGACAGAATACCTCTGATAGGTGCTTTTTTTTTTATCTCCAAAGCTGTGCAATGTGGCCATTTTTAACTGTTCCCCTCTTGGCCTATAGGTGGTGGCGCTCCTCCACACCCTGCTGCTTTGTGAAAAGCTCGACTTTAGCACAGCTCTAGTGGTTTGTCCCCTCAACACTGTTCTTAACTGGCTCAATGAGTTTGAGAAATGGCAGGTGGGCCTGAAGGATGAGGAGAGCCTCGAGGTAAGAAATGCTCCCGTTTATTTATTTTTTGCTCCTGTTGTCAGCCTGGCAAAAAACATGTCTATAGTTGATTATTTATGTATTTTTCCCCCACAGGTAACAGAGCTAGCCACAGTTAAGAGGCCTCAAGAGCGAGCCTATGCTCTCCAGCAGTGGCAGGAGTCGGGTGGCGTTATGATCATAGGTTATGAGATGTACAGAAATCTGACGCAGGGACGAAACATCAAGAGCAAGAAGCTAAAAGAGACATTTCAGAAAACGCTTGTGGATCCAGGTACAATTTGTGTAAACAATAAAAAAAATTTTTTATCTCTTGTGGCTTTATAATGGCTGGAAGGTTGGTGGTTGGGATGGAGGTATGAGGTAATCTAAATCTGAGGTTCTCTAAGGTCCAGATTGGATTTAACAATAAGGTCAAAGCAAATTCCTTTGATTTAAAATTACATGAAAAGTGCAATCAGAATTGATGGACCATGGACAGACCATGGACCATATTCTGGACCATAATCTGTTCTAATTCTGGACAGTAAAGCACTTGAAATTTTTTAACGAATCTACCTAAATTTGATTTAACTTAATTACTTTTCATGGCTAAATAAACTCATTTATTTTTGCAAAAGAAGCTGAACTTAATGTGCAACAAGATGCTGTAACGTCACTTTTTTAGAATGTACTTAGCACATTGTTTTAGGAGAAAAAATGTATACATTTTGTAAATGTATAAATTTTTAAACATTTACTGAGAATAATTGAACGTTTTTGTAAAATAACCTTGTTAGTATTTTTCCTTTACTTATGAGTATAAAGTAAAAAACTCTTTAGATGGTTAAAATGAACATATTTATCTCTATTAAATCTGCTATTGTGGCTAATATTGATTTGCTTCCTCTCTGTTTTCATATGACTCATTGATAATTAGACATATGCAGAGGTTATGTGTTAAGTATAGAAATCTTTTTCTTACAAATTTCTTAATTCTGCATGATTCCATATTTTACAGTGACTTTGTGCCCAATGCCATAGTTTATGTTTTGTGGCTTAGAAATAAATTTGTTCTGGGTCAGCATTCAGGATTTGAGGATTTTCTGTTTTACTGTAGCTTAAAAAGACGTCTCTTTAAACATGTGTGAAGCTGCTAATGTATAATTGTCCTAATTTTAGGTCCAGACTTGGTGATCTGCGATGAAGGCCACATTCTGAAGAACGAGGCTTCTGCCGTCTCGAAAGCAATGAACTCGATCAGGACGAGGAGGAGGATTGTCCTGACTGGAACACCTTTGCAAAACAACCTCATTGAATGTGAGACATTTTTGTTTCTTTGAAACCAAAATTGAGATTTAAAAACATTTTTCTCAGCATTTTGCATGAGGATTAAAAGTTAAAATCTGTTGCAGCAGGTGGCGGCTCATACTGAACCGGATGTTTCTATATATTTCTTGACCACTATCCCCTCAAGCTTGCTCAATACTAATGCATTTTCATTAATTTAAGATGTAATGTGTCCTCTTCAGACCACTGCATGGTGAACTTTATCAAGGAAAACTTGCTCGGGTCGGTCAAGGAGTTCAGAAACCGCTTCATTAACCCCATTCAGAACGGCCAGTGTGCCGACTCTACTCTGCATGACGTCCGGATTATGAAGAAGAGGGCGCACATCCTCTATGAGATGCTGGCCGGCTGCGTTCAGGTAAGAAGGTCTCAACCATCGGACTCGGCCTCTGCTCGACCTTTTTCTTTTTCACCTCTTAGAATAACATTTTGTTCCTTCTCCCGCTCAGAGAAAAGATTACTCAGCTCTCACCAAGTTCCTGCCTCCCAAACACGAGTATGTGCTGTCGATCAGAATGACCCCGCTCCAGTGCAAACTCTACAGACATTACCTGGAGCACTTCACAGGTGAGAATGTTTGGGAATCTTTTTAATCTTTTGCAGCAGGGCGTCGTGTTTCCATTAAAAGTTCTCCTTACCTGATGTCAGTTCCACAGAGAGGGATTTCAGACGAATACAAAGCCCTTCTGGACTCTCTCTCTTTTGTCATGCGTTAAGTAGTTTAGTGGACTTTCCTGTCAGATTGTGGCCCAGGACGTGTATGTGTGTGTGTATATATATGTATTAGAGTTGAAATGGCAGCTGGCACTGTGCCGCAGGCAGGTTTTAAGCCCACTTTCCCACGTTTCTCCCTAATGAAGAGCTATGGGAGAGAGAGGGGGAACAGAGGAAGGGGTGAGATGTGGAAGCATAAAAAGGAGAGAAATCTAGCTGAAGTAGGGGCCAGAGGTTTTACACCAAAACCAAAAACAAAGAACAGGAGAGCTTGGTATGCGGGGGGGATTGGTGGTATGCGCCCTGGCTCGTTAGGCTGAGATGTCCACAGTGCTGATGTTGTGGCTGTGGACCCTTCACAGTGGGGTCTTCAGGCCAATTTCAGCTGTAAACGGTAACCTTTCGCTTCCTGGGGGCACTGCAGGCCATCTTGTGACGTAGAAGACATGGGAAAAATCAGAACAAGAAATTAGAGTTTATAGTTTTAGGCTGGAAATGAAATAATCATTTTTGGTTTGTTTGCTTGTGAGCAGATTGAGATCATGCTGCATGTGAGGTGAACACACATTCATCTTGCTGCTTGTGCTTTTTTTATTTTTTATTTTTTCCCTTTTCCCCCCTTGCGTCCAGGTGTGGGGAATGCTCTGGAAGGGGGCCGGGGGCGAGCGGGAACCAAACTCTTCCAGGATTTCCAGATGCTCAGCAGGATCTGGACCCATCCCTGGTGCCTTCAGCTGGACTACATCAGTAAAGAAAACAGGGTATGGCTGGGAAAGAAAAGCGTTCAATTTTATATTAAAAACTGGGTACAAATCACACATGGACAGTGGGATAGCTGTTGAAAATGTTTTACTAATGGATCAAATTGCCCATGTATTCTTTTCACATATAAAAGTTTGACACAAGTCTTGTTTTGGTGCAGGGTTACTTCGACGAAGACAGTATGGATGAATTCATCGCTTCAGAAACTGAGGAATCCTCCATGAGTCTGACCTCAGAGGATGAGAAGGCGAAAAAGTAAAGTTGGATTCACTTTCCTCCCCCCCCCCCGTCATGGCTGTATGCCAGCTGTTTTCTGTATAACTTCAGGTCCCAGAATAAAATTTCAGTCATGTTGATATCTAGACTTGATTTTTTTTATTTTTATTTTATTTTTTATTTTTTTCAAGCCATTCTGTTCGAGATTTGCTGCTGTTTGGGATAATTTTCTGCTGCCCAAAAAGATTTATAACAGGTTAGCTCACATTTGACTCGAGAGTTGATTGAGTTTTCTACAAAAGTAATTTTTTTCCTATTACAGTTTCACATAGAGGAACACATTGTGTCTTTTCAAGCACTTGATTTAGATTTGAGTGCTTTTAGAACCACAGAAAAAGAAAAGGTCTACTTTTTTCTCTTGATTGTAAACCGTTTGGACCTCTCATCTTTCTTAACTTTCTCATATCTTGGATCAGTAACTCAACCTGACGTTTTTGTCTTCCACTGCTCTCCATTTCCAACAGGAAAAAGAAGCAGGGAAAAGGGAGGAAGAAGGGCTCTGACGACTCGGACAGTGACGAGGTGGAGGTCATCAAGGAGTGGAACAGCAGCTCTCGTGGCAGGAACGGAGAAGGTCGAAGCAAGCCCGAGCCTGTTGAAGAACGTAAGTTTGTTTTTGTTCAACCTTGGTGTGAGATTAGACCCAGAGTATAATGAAATAATGCGATTATTGAGGTACAAAGAGCATGGCCTTGTCTGAAACTAATAACAAAGATGTCCACCATCTTTTTCATTTGTGTTCCTGAGCTGAGTACTCGGACAGATGAGATGAGAGCTTCATAAAGAAAAAAACTTGTACGCTGCAGCTGTCTAATAACACAGATGCTAATGTCTGATTTGCAGTTTGTGATTCGGCACTAAACTAAAAGGGCTAATTCAGAGTGTTTTATGTTTTTGTTTGAAGGATTCAGGACTGCTTTTGATAATGTCTTGTTTACCATCTAAAATACTTAAGCTACACCTGGTTTTTGTCGTTTTGGCCAGTCATCCACATTCCCATTTATAACACTTTCCACGTGCGGCACAGGTGGCACTCACCAAAAAGGAAGCAAACATTTAGTTTCCAAGCAAATGCGTGGTTGAATTGAGGGATTAATTGCTGCAAAATGTTACGCTCACACTTCTAAAAAGACGGAAAATATTTCACGAATACAAGTCGGAGTTGTTTTTTAGGAATGAACTTTCTCGCCAGATAGTTCTGCTGTCAGTTGTTGAATACAGGATTATTTTATCTGCCGGGAATGTCCTGCACCTCTAGTAAAGACATGAACTTCAGTAAGAAGTAGTTGATGTCCAAATTATTTTAAGACGTATGTATAGAGATGATGTATAGAGATGTAACCGAGCCTTAATCTGTGTTTCTGCCCCAAGCAGCCCGGGCAGCCAACTCTACGCCAGGGAGTCCCTGCTCTGCCGACTGGTACAAGGAGTTTGTGACAGAAGCTGACTCTGAAATCCTGGAGCACTCAGGAAAGATGATGCTGCTCTTTGAGATCCTGCGCATGGCTGAGGAAGTAGAAGATAAAGTGTAAGAATGTTTGTGCTCTGTGGAACATAAAAAGCATGGCTTTATTGAATCCCAGTGTTTGTGGATGTTTTAAATTAACATTGAGGCTGCTTTTGTCAGGTTGGTGTTCAGTCAGTCGCTCATCTCTCTGGACCTGATAGAAGATTTTCTAGAACTTTCCTGCAGAACAGAGGAGGATGAAAAACTTTCTCCATACAAAGGTTACCTTTCACTCGTATTTCTGTTGAGTTTTAATAACCGACTGGATGTTTGTCTATGGCTACCTGTTCTATTTAAAAGCTGCTGAAATTACATAATATTTCTGATAGTAAACGTCTACTGACTTTGGTTTAAAATAGTGCATTAGACTTAGAAAAATAAAGCAAACGTCAGAGGATGCTGAAGCTCTTCAGCATGTATTTTGCTTTTTGTGGTTTGCCTGTTGCCCTTAAACCCACTCAGATACACCCACATGCACGTTGCTGCTGTTGTTTTAAGGTCATGTTTCTAATTAAACTTCAGCAGCTGTTTTTGCTTTCATTTTGAAAATGATTAGAGCTCGGCTTTTTTTATTCTGCGAAAAAATGTTTGCTCAAGGGTTTGTAATTTTGTAATGAAAAGATCAGAGTGCCGTAATTGAAAACATGCCGAACGTTGGTTATTAAGGCTGGTGGGCGGAGTAGGCCATCTTCAAGACAAAACATTGCATTTAACCAACGTAGCCATCTCTCTGCACTCTTATAGTCCATAAGATTTTTATTTATTTGGACAAGGAAAAGCCAAAGTTGATGTCAGTTTTAAATTGCACATGCTTGCACATGCTAATAATATGTTTGGTTGTTAAGGTGAAGGAAAATGGTTTAGGAACATCGACTATTACCGCCTCGATGGCTCCACCAACGCCCCCACCAGGAAGAAGTGGGCCGAGGACTTTAATGACACCAGTAACACAAGGTGCGGTGCTTTGTTGATCTTTAATAAACACTAAAACACAAAATATCATGTTACTGTAATATTCTCTCTTCCTCTGTCTCACTCAGGGGGCGTTTGTTTCTTATATCCACCCGAGCCGGTTCTCTAGGCATCAACCTGGTGGCCGCCAACAGGGTCATCATTTTTGACGCCTCCTGGAATCCCTCGTATGACATCCAGAGTATCTTCAGGGTGTATCGCTTTGGCCAGGTCAAGCCTGTCTACGTCTACAGGTTCCTTGCCCAGGTGAGCTTTTTTTTCTGACTGTTCCGACTAGGTGTGTGATATGGACTTCGTTTTATCACAATATCGGGCATTACTGTTGTGATGTCATTAAAAGTGACAATAAGAACAATTTATTGGATCTTTATTAGCTAGATGTATGACTGACTGTGTGTGACATTATATATAAGCCCACAAACATAAATACTGCTTTGGAGAAACATTCATGGTATTCATTGATGCCTTCTTTGATAAACAGTGGAGATAAGGACAGTTTTAGGGGTTTTTAAAAACAATTGATTGGATGATGATTCAAAACTCTCACGAAAAACTTATCAAGATAAATGTCAAACATTAGGATAAATGCCCACCCGTTTCCGACACTCTTTCAAGTTGCCAATAATCCCAAGAAAATCTGACCGCCTGTTGAGGTCTTTTTTTTTTTCTGTCAGTGTTTTTCATTTTTGATCCTCATGGACCACTTCCCTGTTTCCCTTCTGCCACACACGTGACTTGAGTAAGTGGGTGATTAACAGGCTTCTGCACCACTTGATGGAGGAGGTCATCATTTGAATCAGGTGTTCTGAAACAGAGACACATCTAAAATACCCTAAGCAGGGGCACCCATGAACTGGAATTGAGAAACACTGTTCTATGTCCTTGTTAGCAGTGCAGTGTTAAGGGGTGAAATTAAATTTGGCCATAAGTGCTCTTGATTGAAAGGTCTTTTAAACGTTTTAGCCACTTGTTTCTGGTTAACGAGTCATTCAGCCATAAAATTTCACCTTAACCCAAAGAATAAATCGGGGGTGTCTACGGAAGGCGCAGACCAAGAAAGAGGAAACTTTGTTTCCAGCAGTTTTTCTCAAAGACTGTTTCCATTTCTTTAGTTAAATTTTTTTTAATTCATTACAAAGTACTGCACAATACAAGGAAAATATGCAAAATGCAATAAAATTGGTAAATGCTCCGATAACGGCAGATTGTGACAAATGCAAAAATAAAGCATTACCTCTGATCTTCATAAAAAGGTTTTATTGTTTAGACTGTTTTGGTATCGGAGCAAATTATTTGTAGTTCCTGACATTACCATCTCAAACTCTTCTTAAAAATGTATACCACCAAAAATATTAGTCATTGAGATCCTGAATGCATTTTGCTTAATTAGCAAACACTCATGACAGTCCAGGAAGTTGTTGATGATATGCTTATTGTGCATTCTTACCACAAAATGTCATTTACCTCCAGCAAAGTTTGCACACAGTAGACAATCAACTGTAGGAAAATACATTTGTATTTTCTAATCGGATGATGTTCTGATAAGGTCCACTCTAAAAAAAGTACAAAGAAGTCTGACTGCCCAATGATATATAAAGAAATTAATTGATATTAATGGGTAGAAAAAAAAAATCTATTTCTGACATTACCATTGTTTTCTTTAGTTGTCCAGTAAATTTTCCATCAGTTTTGCCAAAATAGATATTTTCACAACCGTCACCAATATTGTCTGATATATTTGTTCTCCCTGCTTTTATTCCCCTCTTTCAGGGCACAATGGAGGAGAAGATTTATGAGCGACAAGTGACCAAGCAGTCTCTGTCGTACCGAGTTGTGGATCAGCAGCAGATTGAGAGACATTTCACAATGAACGAGCTGGCTGAGCTCTACACCTTTGAACCGGACATGCTGGATGATCCTTCAGAGAAGAAGAGCAAGAGAGCAACTCCGATGCTTCCAAAGGTTAGCATGTTTTAACTTTACACTTCACATCTGAGGCAAACATCTAATTTTTAATTAGATCAGCTTTTATAAGGTCAAACTTGATGATTTTCTTTCCAGCTTGTCCAAAAATGAAATGAATTTCTTTGGGGTTTTTTTTACCATGAGACAGAAGTTTTTTCAGACCCGCAGCTAATGGCATGGTTTCTCTTTTGAAGCTGAGTATTTAAGTTATAAACTAAACTATTACTTAAACTCTGCCAGCTTGTATCATAATCAACCCTTCTGGAGATTTCTGCTCCTTTTTTTGTTTCCTTTCACACCCCTGCACTCGCCTCCTCTCATTGTAGCGCAGGTGCTGTGTCACTACTTAGGTCTCCTGCGGTTTAATAGGAACACACAAATCTTAACATGGGTCATCCAGGCCAGCACAGCTGCATAGATCTGTGTGTTTACTGTTATTTACTAAATAGTCGTCTCATTGCAACACGGCTGCTTCCCTGCTATAAACTTGCAGTCCTCTCTCTCTATTTTTTTAACATCGTTTTATTCATTCCTTGAGGTCTGTACCTTCCGTTGATCCTTGAGTGAGTTCCATCTATTTCCACCCATTACCTTTCGCAGTCTGGTTTATTCAGGTCTGTTTTTGAAGTGGTTTTACCTCTGAAGTCTGTAAACAGAATGGATAAAAGAAACACTATAGCCAACTTGCTGGCATTTTAAATGGATTGTAAAACAGTCAGTCTTTACAGGAAATTTGTTTTCCATTTAGATGATCAAAAGAATTTTGCTGTGGCCCTTTACTAGATCTGCTGAGTAACCCAACTTGTTTTCTACTGTCTTCACAACAGTCCAGATGACCATATTTGAACCCGTCATAGTTGTTGCAGGGGAAGCCAGGGTCATTTATTTCATTCCTTTAAATCGGCCAGTTTCATATTTGGACTAAAAGTTGTTTTAAGGTTCCACATTAAAGCTTCTCCATCACGATGTCAACACACTCATAACAGTTTACACGTTGCTTCTCAGTTATACATTTATCCGTGATGGTTTCCTGAACTGTTCAATTCAGTTTTCAACAGCTGGTGAAACATGGAGTTCGGAGGAACCAATTTGTGAAATTTCCTGAAATATTTGTCTCTTTGTTGTTCATTAAACTTGCTGATAAGAAAGGTAAATCACTTTCTACAGAGAGTCAGCCTTCAAGAAGAGAAGTAGGAATACATTGTTGTCTCTCCAGGATGTTCCAGTGTTTTCATGTAATTGTTGGGGCGTAAAATTACTGATTTAACCTTTTCAAAAACTTGACGTTGCAAAACATTTTTTTGTTTTTGACATAACATGGCTTTACAAAAAATATATATTTCTGCAGATAACATTCCAAAAAATGATTTTAACATAATTCATATTTTAATTTTTCATTAATTTTCAAGTAACTTGTTGAAATAGCACTCTTTCATACAAATAAACTCATGTACTGATGAGCTGTCAAAGTGCAAAAGAAGATTTTCATATTGGTCATTCAAGTTAACATGAACTGTTTACACAGTACAAGCAAATCCTGTAGAACATACTGAAATGCTTTTTACAAAAAAAAAAAAAAAAGGGGCCAATGTTGCATAAAAAGCATAGTTGGGTTGTGGCTTCATCTGCAGTAGTGGGGTTGGTTCTCTGGTCCGTTGTGGTAAAGAATGAGTTAAGCCAAAAAGTGAAGCTCTTGATTCGCAGGCAAGTCTTCACTCTCTTGGCCATCACTACTGAAACAGCAAGATCCTGGATACAAAGGTTTAAATGTAATGTTATCCACAAAAATGTCACCATTTCCTCTTTCCACTGCATTTAAACATGATGTCTATAATTGTGGGATGCAGATGTGTTCACACAGTTGCTGATAAGAGTTCATTAAACTGCTGCATGCTGGAAGCCTGTAGTCCTTAATGAGCCAGTTGATCTTTATGTGTAGTTATAATGAAGACACAGGCTAGTGAGTCTATTAACAGACTGACCTGCTGTTGCCGGTGGGGTAACTGTAGTGTGACAGCAGGACTACAGTACAATGGAAGGAATTTTCTATTTGGGATGTTGTGAAGATGAGTCAGACACTCTTCTTCACTTTGAGCCAACGAAGTTCAGAAGGAGAAACGGTTTGAGCTACAACAGTTTTGCCCTTTCCACAGAAAATAGAGATTTCATTAACAATCCCACTACACAGACCGCAAACTTTGCGGTCTGTGTAGTGCTTTTTTTTTTCTTTTCTTTTTTTTGCCAGATTTTTTTTGGTTTTATTCCATCTTGAACTGAGCAGAAAACCTCACTAAAGGTTAATATTTCCTCTCTGTCGCTGTTCGTTTTTTGCTGTGGTTATTTTAGCACCTGTTATCCCACTTCTCCACTCCGCCTCCTTTTTACTCATGTTGCCTCTTTCTTTGCCAGTACCCCACGGCATCGTTTCCCCGCCATCTTCAAGAGCATCTGTTGTTATGACTTTGCACTTTACAGCACTCACTTTGAACACTATCTGCCTCTGGCCTTCCCTGCATGATGAAGGGTCATTATTTTAAACCCCCTCTTAAACATGTCTGTGTGCTCCTCCAAAAAATCTAATTGGAGACAAAGGAAGCAAGCACACTTCCCCTTAATGACAAAGAAGGTACTTGTAGCCCAGACATGAGTTTGACAATCCCTGCCCACCCTGTCTGAGATTATATTCCACCTCTTCGTGTTCGTCGTACTTGTCTTTTCTCATCTGACGTGCCTCCACATGCACAGTGAGAAGGTGCAGAAGGCGGCCTTCTGAGAATTTTAATCCAGATCTCCCAGCCTCTGCAGATGTTGCTGTGTCGCATGCCGTCAGGAGGCTCGGAGCATGCTCAGGTCCTGCTCTCAGCAGGTAATGGCTGCAGTGGTCATTAGGCTGTGACAGGAACACTTAAATGCTGTGGGCAAGCTGAAGTCGAGCAGAGGTGCAGACTGGAGCAATAAACCACGCCGTGCTTGGCTCATTATATGTAGGAAGCCATCATTGGTTGGAAAAATCTCATTATATACCATTGATCAGTGGTTCATGGGAGTTTTTTTTATGATGACAGTATTAGAAATTATTTTTAGATCTCCTCAACCGTTTCTTCTTAACTGCATTTTGTCACCTCTGAAAAGACATGCCTGATCTTGCCGGGTTGCCCGTGGAAGGAAAGAACTAATGATGGCAAGAGCCTAAACCAGAGCTGTTGTGGGTGAGAAAACCAAGAGGAGGTGTTGGCTCATTTTCAGTTTTCTGGTCTCTTGGGAAATCTGTGGAAACACTGGTGTGGCTCCACAGATTTGATGCTAGTTCTTGTTCTGAGTTTGGGCTTAAATCAAACCTGCAGTGCTTCCTCATGGTTTTCTCAGAACAATAGTTTATTTTTTGCATTTGTGCAATATTTTCTGATTGTACAGGTATGCACTTTTGATATAAAAAATCCCTCTGTATTACCCATAATGAGATTTTTATAGATTTCCTTTAGCACTTCATGTGAAAATTGTAACTCTTTGGTCTTTAGTAAATAGCCAGAAATTTGGGTGTTTGAACCCAGATGAAACTTGATGTAAATGGGAACAACAAAGTTGAGGACATCATTTGAAATATTATCTAGCCTTCTTGCTGCAAGTGGTCATTTATTGTTTGTCCAAGGAGCAAAGGTAAAGTTATATTGAGTTGTAGTATTTTAAAACAAAGATGGGGTAATGCCAGAATAGCAAACGATCACATTTTCTTACTTTTGGCTCACTTTTAACCACGATTGATTTGTTTGGTAATCAATGCACAAAACTAAACATGAGCTCCTTTCTCTGTGTGTCTTTAATTTGTGTAGATTAAAATTGATTTATGCTAAATGAATGTTCATGTCCACCTTTGTCTTTATCCTTTTGTGACAAAACCTTTTTTTTTTCCACAAGCAAGGATAACACCTGAAGTATACTTATGAACCTTTCTGTATTTAACAACTTTGCATTAAGTTATAAACACCAATTATCAGACAATAACATTTAGTTAACCTCTAGTGGTGTCTAAAAAAACATGTTGTTGTAAAAAGTTACCACCCAGCCTTGTTAAATCCTTTCTGAATCCCTTCTGACCTACCAGTTACTTCATCTGGCTGGCTGTTGTGATGAGCTTTTAGAGAAGTAGACCCCCATAATGCTGCTAGCCGAGGCTTGTTTTCATGATAAAGTGGAATGTGTGTTGTCGTTTTTAGGGGATTGTGAAATGCATGACTTTGTGTCTTTGTTAACTGACTGACAGCTGGATAAACCGGTGGACTTGTAGCTTGGGCCTGGATGGTGTGAAAACATTGTGACTTTGAGTTGAGGGTTGTCCTGAAGCTACAAACAGACCTAAAGCATCAGAGGATTTTCACTGAGAAAATGTTAGCAGCAGCCATATAGAGAGTGCACATATTACTGGTTTGCTGCTGTTGAACGGTGTTTAACTGGTTGCTACAGATGATGGACATTTTCATTAAACCTGTCTAGTCTTCATCCCTTGATATATAAAACAAATTTAAAGACATTTATTATGGTCTAAACACAATTATCAAACTTATGATAGACTAAAGTCACTTTTAAGAGTGACTTTAGTCAAGAGTGAAAAATGTTTAAGAAATAAAAAAAGTGCAGACAGCCTGTTGAATACAAACTTCAAAGCAACTCAAAGGAAATGGCTGAAGTCTTTGCTGTCCACGGTTAGTTTTACATCAAGTCTACCTTCATTACTGCCCTCTTCATTTTGGATTGTTCATTTAAAAGCTCCTCTGTAAAATTTTTCCATTTTAAGCTGAACTTTATTGTTGCTGTAATGGGAGGTATAAATCGCAAAATGCCTGATTTCTTCATTCGTTACACATTAAATGGTTATTTTGTATTAATGGGGTCAACATGTCTTAGACAAAATGCTTAATAATGGAGGGGAAAAAAATGCCAGTTTTTTTTAATCTGTATCACGTATTTTCCAGTAAAGAGGGACGTACGTTCTGTTAACGTACTCGTCAGATGCCTGTGCCAAGCTGTAAAGTCTACATGAGGCCCACTTATGTTTATTTGCAAGTTTTTGTCTTTGTGATGTGAGAGCTGTTGTGTTTAGAACAACAGTTTGCTTTTTTTTGGGTTGGCTCACAGGATGTTTTGAATGCCTTCTATTGGGAGATCATTTTCATGTTCAAAATTCCTGTTTTTGGGGAGTGTGGGGAGTTTCCAGCAGTGAAATAACTTCTGTAGCGTTTAACAAGTCATACGGACAAAAATTAGCTTACACAAGTGAAGCTGCATGATTTGCTGCCTAACAACCTGGTTTGTTTATTGCTTTAAACTCTAAAATTGGTATAAATGTGACGGAACGTACTAAATAAATAAACTGAATCCATAGGCTGCATCACTTTATATGAACCAGGGTATTTTCTGATGCCAAATGTTGCTTTTAAAGCGACGTCATGTAAAAGCAGATGAAAGTTGACTTGAGTGTGAGGTCTTAGCACCTCCTCTCTATGGGAGCACAGACACCCACTGTCTGTGCTCCCTCTTCCCCCCACACAGCAAATTGATAGGCTTCCCTTTGCATGTTCATGAAGATGACAATGGTGCAGGTCAGGTTACCTACATCATTAGTTCTGCCTCAGGACACACACACGGAGCGCTCCAGGAGAGAAGATGGACCGGACCACCCAGGCCATTGCCGGTGGGGATTACTTGAGTATCCCAGAATGGACTGTTTACCAGCAGGAGTGTCTGTACTGTCATTTGACCTGCAGCTCCACTGACCCATTAACAGTCAGAAACTCTTCTCTTTCATGACTTTGGAGGAAAACGTTCTTTTTGTTTAAGCGATAAAAAGTAGTTGCGTTTCCTGTCTGGTTTCAGTGTAGATTTAAATGTCCCCTTGGTCAAAAATACTGCACTTAAAGAAATCTGGACACCAAATACCAGTTGGAGGGTTTATATTTCCTTCTCATTCATCTCCATACTCCTAAACTAAATCTACTGCAACAAATATTACCTTCAGACATTGTATAATTATTATTGGAAATGTGTGTAATGTTACTACCTATGGAAACATGCAGCTGTGCTGTAAAGGTACAGGTTTGTTCAGAAAGATTAGTGAACAAACGGCATCCTGAGGAGCAAAGCAGACGGGTCGGGGTGAAATATGTGGAGAGGTTTAAAGCAAGGTTAGGTTATAAAACATCCCAAGCTTTGCACATCTCAGAGAAATGTTCAGGCATAATCTGAAAGTTAAGAGTATGGCCCAAATTGCAAACCTAGAAAGTAATAACAGCCACCTGAACTTGACAGGCCATTAATCAAGGTGGTTAACTTTGGTTGAACTGCAGAGATCACCCAATAGTTCTGTACATCAATCTGGACTTTACGGAAGAGTGATGATGACAGCCATTGTTGAAGAAAGCCAGAATATGTTCTGTCTGGGGTTTGCTACAAGCCTTGTTGGAGATGGACATGCATTCATGTGGAAACAGATGGTCTGGTCAGAGGAGACCACAGCGGACCCAAATCTGTGGCGGAACTTGTAAATTGATGTTTGGATGTTTTCCATCCAATTTGACTGAGTTTGAGTTTTATTTACCGTACTTATTTTTCAAAGAATGGGCAAAATGCTCAGTCTCAGATTTGCAGAGTTGGAGTCCCAAAAGACTTGCAGCCGGAGTCGCAATCATACATGGTTCTATGAAGTATTGCCACACTTTCTAGTTTTTCTTTTTTATTTTCTTCTTAACAGTGGAGTTTTTTCCCACTCCACTGTTAGACACAGACTTGTTGGTCTGTCATAGAGGTCTGCAACCTTTTACAACCTAAAAAGCTGTTTTTGCTTTCAGGCCAGTTAAATATAACAAGTTTAGAGCCACTACAGTCACATGACAGCTTATGATTTTTTTAGATGCTTTGTCACTCTGGGAAATGTGGTGTCATTTTTAAAGAACCACAATTTTATGTATATTTTTTTAGGATTTAAATTAAAGATGAAAAATATAATTTTGCAAGAAAAGGATGGATCTTTTTTTAATGTAGGATGGAAAGCATATAGATCCTAATCTGACAAGAAAAAACTGATCTAAAAACATATTATTGGTATTTTTGATGTCATTCTTTGCAAAAATTAAATACAATTATTGCTTACTGCTAAAACCTACATTTGTTACATCTGGATTTAAAAACATTACTTGGTTCTTTGTCATTTTTGGCCAAAGTTACTAAGAGCCGTTGTAGAATGTCCAAAGAACCAATTTGTGGTTACGGAGCCGCAGGTTGAACACCTATGGTTTAATCATCTAGACTCTCACTAAAATCAATTGAAGCTGGTTGCAAAGTGATAAAATATGCTATAGTTCATAGGGTGTGAATATTTTCATAATTATGTAGTGTGTTGGCCTTATTCTCAGGGGGTGAAATGGGGCCCCATTACCTGTTCAGTGTTCCATCACTCCCACTGCTGGTGGCACTGGCTGCATTTTATTTGACCTTTTCTTCCCCTTTCTTTGAGAAAACAAGCCTGGCCTTTTATCCTAATCGGGCCATCAAACCCCTCTGTGCTTTTATGTCCTAATTAGAGGGTAAAGCTGCAGTGGAGTTGCTTGCTGCGTGCCGCTTCCAAATGTTTGGTTGTTTAAGGGTGGCCCGGTTTTGTCCTGATTGAGAGCGATGGCCAGGAAACATAAACACACGTGGCTGAGAAGCACCAGTGGGTTCAAGATCCAAGTCCATGAGTAGCTGCAACTCGTGTGGGTGAGAAGCTCCGCACAGAGCCCCAAAAGATGGCTCTTGTGAAGTCGTCCTGCCGATCGCCCAGCTCCCCCGTCCCCCTCCGCGCTTCGGAGGGTCCGGTTTCACTCCGTCTGGTCTGGTGTTTATTTTAAATTTATTCACCACAGGTTTGCAATCACTGCTTAATTTCATGGCTTGATGTTTCAGTTTTACCTAATGCCAATAGCATTCATGGCTTTTGTTTTTTAAACTAAGTTCACACGCATTCTATTCAAGGAAGGGTGGTAAACGAGCGCCGAAGCCCTGTTTGAATGCTCTGGTAAATGAGCCAACCTGACATTGACGAAGTTTCAGATTAAAGCGAAGCTAACTTGAGCGAAGGGAATGCAGCAGAGAGTGTAATTTAAACCATGTTGTCTTAATTTCTCTCTGCTGTTGTTTTCAATAACAATGCAGGCATGGAAACCAGAAAACTACAATCCAATTTGTGTCTGGAATTGACTGAACAGATTGTTTTGATTTATAATGAACTCATTTGGATTATTTGACACTGGACACGCTGATGTCTGATTCTGCTTCTGTGTCCTCTCTAGGATCCCATTCTCGCTGAGATGCTGCAGAACAACAAGGACCAGCTTGTGTGTTATCACGAACATGACTCCCTGCTGGACCACAAGGAGGAGGAAGCCCTCAGCGAGGAGGACCGCAAGGCAGCCTGGGCCGAGTATGAAGCAGAGAAGAAGGTGAGAAACATCTGCTCACACATAGCATGGTCAAGAATTAAATTTGTTTGGTGTTTTCCTGGTCTGGAGAAATAATATACAGTATCTCTTGCCATGCTCCAAAACACGGCATAGATTTAATTTTTTACTTGATAAATTGTCTTGAAAGGACAGAACTCTGCAAACATATGCGTAATTTTAAAGCCACAGTCGCCATCCCCTCCTTTGTTGAAAACCCTGACGTCAAGGCATGAAGTGGAGCTATGGAGAACCTGTTTTTGTTTGTGAATGTTGGATTGCTAGATCTATCATCACCTAGATGAAGCAGATGACAGGAACTGCTGCTGCTGGTTTGGGTTCAGCTTTTTAAATCTCTAAAGTTGGCTAAGCAGTGCCAAAGGTTGTCAAAGTGAGGATGTCGGTTCACGGAAGGTTAGAAACTCCTCGTACTCTGTCTCCATTGTTCTCTTCTCCTTTCATGTGGGGCAATTAGGGGGGTTTATTTGGAGAAGTGCAGAAAGGGGCTAATGTTGTATAAGGGCAAATCTTCCGTCCTCGTAATCCTAGATTCTAATTCACCCTAATGATTATTTTTCCAACACCTCGTTCTCTCTCTCCTGTCCTGTGTGTGCAAAAGCAGCTTTTGTGCTTGCCAGTAAACTGGAGAGTTCCCATCTGCTGGAAGAACATGGATTCTGGGGTCAAATCATGATTGTTCACACCTCTACCATCTCTCTCACAGTAAAGATCCATATATTAGTTCCTGCAAAAACCAATCACGTTTATGCTGTGGAAACCTGCTTATTGTATGTGTAGGCAGCGAAAATCAAATTGTACAGCTATCCACAAGTAGTTCCTCTGTCATAGGAAAGAATATACTTAATGAGGGCTGATTTAAAACAGAACTCTTATTTTGCTATTTCGCTGCTGTTCACTATAACATTGTAGGATGGTGTTGAAGCTTAGCATAGGGATAAAGGCATTGGGTGAAAGAAGATTAACTTGACTTGTAATATTTAATTTATTTAAATTGAGTAGTTTCTTGAAGACATCTTGGAATAAAGCCATCTCTGATCCCAACTTGTGCTTAATGAATCTGCTTTTAGTGTAGGGTAATTCAGTCCAGGTTTGCCAAGTCGTGGTTCTATAAATATTAAAACGTAGCTGATCTGAGTTGGTCCAGATGCTTAAAAAAAGAAACCATGTAACAGCCCTTTACCACTTTGCTGAATCAAAAGCCAAATTAAGCATCATGTTGTTTTTATGACCTGTGAAACATATAGCTAATAAAGCCCTGCTAGGGAAATATTTTCTTATTACATTTCTAGAATGTTGTAAAAACTTAGTGAAAACGTAGAAATTTGTGACTAGAAGAGTGACATTTTGAACTAAGATGTGTAGAATCCCTGAGAAGTGTTTGCTCCTCATCCACTGCAGTCTGTCCATCAGAGGTTCATTCAGTTTTTGGTTTTGAATTTACGAGAGCAACAACTGTAAAGAAACCCAACCTCTGTTATAATGTCTTCTCAGTGTAACGTTTGACTGGTGCTGGCAAGAAAAAGCCACATGTATAAGATTGGATTTACAATGTGAACAAAAGGGGGGGAAACCAAGAATGTGATCTAGCTCTTGAAATAAAATTGAAGCTATGAGTTCTTTGTTCCTCTAACGCACACACCAAAGATGATTTTAAAATAATTTGAGCCCAATTTGAAAATTGAGTCCAGATTATTTCTTTCACTTCATTAAAGTGATCTTCATCCTGAACCTCCAGAATGGCTGCGTGTTAAAAGTGAAGCGTGTGTATTGTGGTTGTTTGGAGGGTTTGTACTGTTTAGATTTGCACACCTGTCTCTGACCAGGTCCAAAGGCCCCTGTTGCCCCCCTTTCCTTCACACACACACAGACACTCAAACACACACACTCATCCTTCTACATACCGGATGGCCAGATTATAGGGCATGGGGAAACCATCTGCAGCTGAGACTCAATTACATACAAACATCGGCATTCTGCTGGCCTTTACTGAGACAAGACTGTTTACTTCAGGTCATTACACACACACACGCACACACACATTTAATACAGCAGGAGCTGCTTGATACTGGGAAACTTGTTGCTCTCACTGAATGAATGTTCAGAATTTTATGCTGTAACATTTTTTTGTCTCCAGATGGATTTTAGAAAAGTTTTGAAAGATGTGAGAAAAACATGAACTCTTATCTTTTTTGTTAAATTTAGTTTAAGGCAAGGAGCAGAACCGTGTCTTTTGAATCTCACCTGAGATTCTGTTTCCTAGTCATTAAGGTTATCTTAACTATGATTTGTTTCTCTTTCTGATCTGCTAGCAATGAAATAAATAGCACTCCACATCTAATCACAATTACATGGTTGAAGTAGTGATTTTATCCCACTTCTTTTATAGGCTGTTGTAAATAGTTTTTTTTGAGATGTACCTCGACAGATACAGCTTCAGCAAAGCCGTGCTGACGTCTTTTTATACAAAGCAGTTTGCTGAACTTCTAGAGTAAACCTGCTGTTTTTATTGCCCTGTTTTGTTATGACTCATTGATAACTTATTGATAACATATTTCTCTAGTTTTAGTTAATTGTGTGTAAACAAACCTTAATGTTTTCTCTTGGCATTAGCGTCCTCTTCTGCCTGTCTAAGCACAGGCAGAAGAAGTCACATGACATGGAGACCAGAGGCTGCAGCAGCCTATCTGGTCTCTTTCACTGTGAATGTGATTTTGAAGGGTGGCAAACACTTGAATTGTTGGGGAAAACCTTTAATTTTAATATTTGTTCACTCAAAAATTGGCCATGAAAATGCTATGTCTTTGTTGGAAGATTAATAGCCACTTATTCAATAAAGCAACAAATCTGTTTGTTTTGGTGCTACTGGTGTCATTTTGAGACCGGCGCTAACTTTTTTTCATCCTAACTTTTGTCCAGCTGTGGGCCAAACCCCATTTCTAAATCCCTCTAATGACCCTATGATCTCAAAGCAGTGGACTGCACAACAGAAACGTAACATTTTCCCTAAAATAACTCACTATTTCCATTGTTTTCTAAACGTGTCCAGGTTTTTATTGTAGATTGTAAAAAGAAAACGATGTTTAAAATGACTGCTTGTTAGCTCTGAAGTGGCCCATAAAGTTAACAGCTAAATTACACTGAAGGAAATTCAAATGTATAACAAAACGGTTATTAAATACCTTGAATACTGCTGTGAAGGTTTGTTTTCAGCCACTTTTACACCTGTGTTCAAGCCTGAATACAGGTGAATGGTTTGAATTGGCAGATGAAACCACATTCACAGTTTGCAACACATTTAGATTAATATTTAGATCTCACACTATGTCATTTGTCTGTCAACTATGCAAATCAAAGCCATTCTGAAACTTCTTGTAACTTTACTGAGAAGTTGGAAACGGCATTACACAGGGTGCAGATATAAAAAAAAGTCACAGATCTACAACAAGTATCAGGAGGGGAGTTTCATCCTAGACTTGGGTATTGATCTCATCATCATCAGTGCCGATACAAAGCCTTATTAGTGGTCAGGGTTAAAACAGACACCATGGAGGCCAGAAAGCCCTGATCAGGCATCTCAAATCTGATCAGATTTGTAATATTGTTTTGTGAGAAACCTATTCTCTCGTCAACCACAGGGCTCCATAAACAGTTGTTCTCTTGGTGCCTCTAAAGCTCAGTCTAATTGATAGCTACCTCCTTCACCCCCCTCCCCTGCGTGTTTCTCCGCCTTGTTTTTCTCAGGGCCTGTCGATGAGGACCAACTACGCTTCGAACTACGCTCAGCCAGACATGGGCACATCTAACTACTTCTCCTTCAATATGGCAGCTTTGGCCACCATGACCAACCAGCAGCTGGAGGTAAGTAATGAGCCCCATATGCCTCCCCCACAGCACGGCGCCCCACATTCCTCATCCCTCCCCTCCGCCACCCCCTCTCACTCCTAATTGTGACACCAGTCTAGCAGCGGCTGACCAGTTCATAATGTCTGGGGCGGCTATTAATACACAGTCACTGAGGGAGGAGAGATGCACACTGCAAGAGGCAGCTTGGTGTTTAATGGGAGTCAAAAGTACTTCAAACGTCAACCAATTTTCATGTTCATAGAAGCTCTTTTTATTTGGAATTGCTGGAAGTGTTGAGAACAATAAAAAATACAGATCTCCATGGGAGACATTTACTGTTGGTTTGTCACTGCATGGAGTCTTTGTACTATTTTTGTTTACTGTATTAAAAAAAAATCCATGGACTCCAGGATTGTCTTCACCCCCTGAGACGTCCACTCTTTGCTGCGGTGAAAACCTCACCTGTTTCTAATTGAATGTTTCATTTCTCTTCTACATTTCATCCAGGACCTCATAAACCAGGGACGGCAGAAAGTCATTGAAGCAACAAACGCTTTGAAAGCCTTAGCTCGGGAGTCTATGGAAGACATCATTGCCAGAATAGTGAGTTTTAAAAGCTGCCCAAGCCGGGCTTTAAATCAGTGCGGATCATGGCTCCTAATTTTTAATAAACCTTCTCCCTGCAGTGGAAGGACAACCCAACGCTCACAGAGAGCCAGGTCCAGGCGCTCTCTCTGAGGCACCAAGCCACCGTGGAGATGGAGCTCAAGCGCAGGGAAGGCATTTACAGAGAGGTCCTCAACAGGCAGCAAACGGTGAGAGAACGGCTGAGAAAATACTGAGTTGTAGATTTGAATCTCATACCTTTGCATTTTTACATTTGTAGATTGATCTGAATCCATTTTATCTTGGAATAATAACACTTTTTAACTCTCACAAATTATTGTACAAATTTGTGTAGCTCTAAACAAAGCTGTAGGTTGGGCTATTTCACATGTTCTTTAAAACATGGTTTAGCATTATAATGCCATGCAAAATAGATGACAGGCTAAGAACACTTCAGAATGACATGGTTACATTAGTAACCATGTAGTTTGTCATATTAAAATACAAACTTAAGTGCATTTTATTTGAATTTTATGTGATAAACCTATTTGAATTATTTCATAATTGTATTTTTTTTAAACAAAGATTTTATTTGCATCCTTCACTCAGATTCCCTTAATTCTAGTGTGTCAAACTTTAATTTCAGGCCACATCAAGATCACAAATGTTGGTTGTGGCAGAATGTATAGATAAAACTATAACCTATTAAACTGTTAAAATATTAAGCTTTCCTCCATCAATTTGTATTTAAAATTAAATAATATTGAACATATTATCACACTCATGTAATTTGGCTCTATACAGATAGGAACTCAGTGTTTCAGCATCTTTGCAGTTTTCTGAAAGTGTTTTCCAGGTTTGTGTTGTGTAGAAACTGAATTCTGCTTGTCCATGGATCACCATGTTCTGGATTATAACAACCCTAAACAAACAGCCTGGACTCTCTCTAGCTGTGTAAAGCTGAGAGGCTTACTTCAAAGGACTTGGAGATGCAATGACAGCAAAATATTATATATATAATAGGCTAAAATATTGATGTAATGTATTTTATTTCTACTTCACAATCATGCACCACTTTGTGTAGGTGTTTCACACAAAAACCCACCAAACAAAATGTGATATTTTTACTATCTGTATACATTTTATGTCTGTGCGTCTGACTTACGATCATCTTCATATATTTTTGTTGTAAGCCCTGACGTCGCTGTCTGTGTCTCCCCAGCTGATGGTGTATGTTCAGAAGCTGATCACCAACAGGAAGGTGCAGGAGCAGCAGCTGGCCATGGCCAACCAGGCCACCTACCTGAACCAGCTGGCCCTGCAGAATGGCATGATGGCAGGCGGGATGAGCCAAATGAATCTGCTCGGGCTTTACCAGCGCCTCCACGGCATGGGCGGCAATCAAGGCGGTGGCAAGAACCCGGGCCCCTCACAGGGCATGTAGGGTCAGCTCGGGCCCTCTTTCATCCCACTAATGGACAATCTGGTTCCCAGCAGCCCCCCCTGCTGTCTGTGACAAACTCGATGTGAGACCACTCAGAGTTCAAATGTAACCAAGCAGAGACTGCTGTCTGCTGGGGCCTCTGATTGAATAGTGTTGTGCTGTGATTCACTGAGAGACGGTAAATATAATGTATACATGACTGTGTTAAAGGTTTGTCCAGAAGGTTGACAGGAAAAAAAATGTATATATCACCTTTATGTTATTCAAGATCTGTAGAATCACTTTTCATGTAGTTAACAAAACAAATCTGTTCTGCCACCAATGCTTTTTAGCATTGTATTGTTTTCCCCTTCAAAAAGGGTTTCCTTGTTATTTAAACTCAGTTTTTTATACGGTTTTAAATGCCTACCAACATCTGAGTGGGACCACAACCATTGGTTACAGAACTACAGGACAAAATAAGCTCTGATTATTAGTGATTCCTCATGAAATATATAACAAACTAGAACAGCTGTTGGTGCTGCAAAGTCCTGCTTATTTCAGGAGGTAGAAGAAGCTAAAAACATCAACAAAAATAGAAAAAAAAATGGCCTTATATAATTTCCTAAAAAAAAGAAACAAAAAAAGGATCTCTGTAAAAACTTGAGATTTGTTGTGAATATTTTCTATTCTGCTTTTAAGTGTTTACATTAGTTGTCGCTGAAAATGTTAATGGAATGCTTGTGTCGTCCAGAACTGCCTGCTGGCTTCGATCTTTTTGTAACATCATCCTTATTGTTACGTGTTGCCTAGCATAGCACTGCGTGTTCCTGCTCATTCTTTTTTTTTTTTTTTTGTTCATTTGTTTCACTTGTGTTGATTTCCCCCAGTTGGGTGGGTTTGCAGGGCCTTGCGAAGCTCGGGCCTCTTCAGCTGGGTGTCACAGGGCCCAAACTTTGCTCCGAATCTGTCTTTGACATTTTGAAATATCCCTTTCAGAATGGACTGGACAGGAGGAGCGAACGACTGGAATTCTTATTATACACGGCTGATTTCGTCCGGTGCTTTGTGAGTAATGCTCTCCTGGATGCTGAAGTTTCACTAGGCGGGGTCCCTGGACGACTTGTATTCTACTTTGGCACATTCTTTCTTCTAAGAGCTTAAACCGGTGTCGCCATTTAGTAAAAGGAAGGTGGACTGTTCTCACCAAGAGTTGACTTCTATGTTTGCACAAGCTCTTTTCTAAATGTAGAATAAGTTACTTTGCCCATTATCGAAGAATGTTCTTGCGTTAGCAGATACACCGGTGTGTTTTGCCATTAATTAACTGCTATAATCTTCATAAGTATTTAATATAACATTTAATAAAGTGACCAAAACAATGAACAGTGAGTGTGGGAGTCCTGTTTGTAGACAGCTGTTTGCAGTTCCCCTGGAAGAATGTTGGAGTTGTAGTTTGATTTACTCCTCGGTCATTTCTGCTCTTCCATTTAATCATTTATTTCAAATGGGGAAATAAGGTTTCAGGTGGAGATGTGCAAAAAATCAATAAGGAAACTTCAAGGGATCATTCCCAATCTTGAAATGTCTACTGTATGCTTTCATTAAAGTCTGGATCGGTATGGAATGTGGGAAAGAAAAAAAAATCCAGACTTATGATTCTGTTATCAAAAAGATTTTAAAAATTAAACTTTCACAACTTAAATTTACATCTTTGTCTTTTGAAATGCCACATTTAAGCATAAACATTTGTTAAAACAGTAAAGATGGCTTTTTTTTTTTTTTTTTTCGCTTATTTTTTCATTTTGTCATTTAGACCTTGGATTGGAGTTTTGGTCTGGACCCAAATGTGGTTTTGAAACTGGGTCTGGTTTAGATTTCAAATAAAGCACTAAGATTGTTTAGTTTTATGAACAGAACAAAGATATGGAAAATTCACAAAGGTTGCTTTAAGGAATTGAAATTTAGTGCGGTATTATTCATTCCATATTTGACAAATGTGTTGGTGATTTTAAAGGTGATGTGGTCCGTGCCAGAAAACATAAAAATAAGTAACCAGTACCATTTTACCATGCTGCTGGATCGGAAACCATTCCTGGCATCCTCTTGTAGCAAGCTTTATAGAGCACGAAAATCATAAAACCCAAATGGCTACCTTTTTCCTTTTCTTAAATCCATCTTAATCTCACCTTCTGAAGCCACTAACAGATATATATATATATTTTTTTCCAGTTTTTTCCTATGGATCTCTTAAGCTCCTTCAGAGTTACGACTTCTGATTGTTTTCCTTGCCCAGCCTGTTTTGGCTTCGGTTCCCCAGCTCTGAAGACCTTCTGTCCTCCAACACACCTGAATCAAATGAAAAACTAATTAGCAGGCCCAGTGGTGGGAAGTAACGAAGTACAAGTACAGTAATGAAGTACAAGTACTTAATGACATTGTATTAGCGATTAGGCACTACATTCAGCAAGTACTTTTACTTTTAATACTTAAGTATTTTTAAAAGCCAGTACTTTGTTACTTTTACTTAAGTACAAATGTTAATGTGGTACTTTCACTTTTACCAGAGTACTTTTTTGTCTATTTGTACTTTTACTTAAGTACATTGTTTGAGTACTTTCTCCACCACTGACCAGGCCTCAGCAGAACTGAATGACTACTGGTGAGTGAATTCAGCCATTTGATTCAGGCTATATTTTATTATTTGAAACAGTGAGTTATATAACAGGACATAGTTCTTGTCACGTGAGCAATTCCGGTTGGTGGTGGTAATGGTCACCTAACGTTTTGCCAATAAATCTCAAGAAGAAGCTTTGATTCAGGGTGTTGGCACGTCTAAGAGTTGGTATGGTAATCCTTGAGGATTGGAGTTGGAGACCCCTGGATGAGGTGAAGTGTCTAATCATGGTAGGTTTATAATTATGCTATACTTTGTTGGATGATAGCTTGAAAAGTGCTCTGTCAGATGTTCTTGAAATATTGTTTTATAACCTAACTCTGCTTTAAGCTCTTTCACTATTTTCTCCCTGGCCTGTCGTTTCCCTTGGTCTTCATGACGTTTGTTCACTGATATTCTCTGAGGACGTCACAGAACAGCTGTAGTCATACTGAGATGAATTGTCTACTGGATTTTCACACCTGATATCCGGTAGACTCGGTTTAATTGGGGACCAAAATTGCGACATTTTTTTTACATTCTCAGCTGGTGCAGTTTGCCTTCACACTGCACTGTCAAATGATCCAAACCCTTTGAAAGACCTGTTCCACTCCTCGCATGCGGGGGGCACTGCACCAAGAACAATCGAAGGGAACTACATGGAGCGGATTTTGCGGTTGTAACATTTCTCTATTGTCCACATGCTGTTTCTCCCATTAGCGTGTTTGTTTTGGTTTTTTATCCAGAATGCCCACTTTCTGCTGTGTTTGGTCCGCTTGGCGTTCATATGGTTTTGGTTATTTTCGGAGTTCTATTGCACATTCACACCTCCACAGTCTTTATAGGCAAACAAATGAGTTTGATTAAAGCGGATTAAATAGATTTGGTGCGAATTCCCCCCGACACAAAGTTGGACTACATATCCTGTATTATGCTCTACTTGGTGCACAATTATGTTGGTCAACCCTGGTTCTCAAGGTCCCCTTTCCTGCGTATTTTGGTAAGTAACGTTTTATTTGTATTTCACCTTCCACAGATAAAATCACAAAGTGCTTCACAAAACATGTTGGAAAAGCACATCAAGCATAACATGGAAGTAAATTAGTTATATAACTAATTTAAGAATTAGTAACAAGGTGTGCGGCAACAAGTTGTCTCCTTGTTGCCGCACACCTGATGTAAATAATGAGTGATTACCCTGCTTCAGCAACACTAGACAGCATACAGAGGAGGCCAAGCAGTCAGTGGAATCAGGTGTGCTGGAACAGGGATGCATCTAAAGCCTGTATGATGGGGAAGCCAGGATTGAGAAACACCTGACAGACACATTACGGGCAGCTGTTTAGTTCGCTTATGCCTTGGACTGGCCCGGCCTCAGAGATCGAATCACCATCTGTTTCTCTTACTCTACCAATTAGAGCAAAGAGTTTTAAAGAGATTAAACAAGGTTTCAGATTGAAATTGATGAGACATGTATTTTGAAATACTGCAGCATGTAAGCCTGTTTTATTAGACACACCCTACATCCTGACACACTGTCCACTTATTTTACATTTCATACTCAAACCTTTCTGTCCCATTTTCTCCTCCTGTCCATCTTTCATCTATTTTTCCCCTCGCCCGGTATTGTTTTCATTTCTGACTCTGCCAGGGTTTTCCCCCTGCATGTCTTTGACTTTTCCATTCCCTCCCCCCCCTGGGAGAGCTTGCTCTCACAGTGTACTCATATCTGCCAGTAAAGAGAAACATTACAACTATTGCAGATGTTGAAATGTTGATCCCATCCTATCGCAAGCCCCAGATCACCACCACCAGCTCAGGTCTGTGGCACATCCCCGCTGGCTGTCGGCGCGGCGGGCAGCTGCTTCTGTCCATTCAGAATAAAAAAAGAAAATCTGCAGCAGAGGCCCCTGCAGTGAACAGCCAATCACTTCGCCTAATCCACCCTGATGTGTAAAGCCAATTAGAAGCTGGGATCCAGTTGCAAAAGGAATCTGATTTTGTACGGTGGATGTATCTGGGCCAAAGCCTGTGGAGACAGAAGGAGCCTGTGTTTATCGCTTCACAATAAGAATCTGACTTTTTAAGGGGTTTATAAGGGTAAACTAGCGTTGTAGCGGTTTTGGCCCCTGGGAAACTAGTGCATGTTTTTTGGCTTTTAACAACACTTAGTTTGATGTTTTTAAACATGAACACCACAACCAGATGTTGTTCATAGCACCAGATAGCAGGGTTCATTTGCAGTCTTGAAAGGCTTGGAAATGTGCAACATTTCATTTCAGTATTTTTATGCTCCAGATAAGCATGAAAAAGACAATCACATGGTCCCTGAAAGAGTTGGTGCAACAAAACTGGTTGTCCGAGAAGTTTACGTCTACTTTGGACATAATAATCCTAATGTCAACGTTCTTCATGTACCAAATCAAATCTTGAATTTAAGAGGCTTAGCCATCTTGGAAACCATACGTTTGACCTGTAGATGGTCACTGACAGATGTTACACAGAGAGATGAAAATGAGGGAGAAGTATTAATTCGTCTTTTACGTTTCTTACAAATGGGGCTGTGAAAATATATTTGCCCCTTTACAAATGTTGTGGATTCTTCCCTTTTGACTTTTTTGCTGTGTAAAACAAAATATTTAAAAAAGTAAATGCAAAATGCAGTTTTCAAAATATGATTTTATTTATTAAAGTGAAAAATTTCCCTAAGCCATCGGTGACAAAGTAATTTTCCTTAAGCTATCAGGTACTTAAGCTATTGTACCTGATAGCTTAAGTTGTACTATGAGGTACAACTTAAGCTGATAGTACAACCACTGCTATTGATTATTTGTGATTACTGGTAATACATTTTTGTCTCAATGGAGTGATGTAGAGGCCCACTCTTTTGACAAACTGTATCAATTCAGCCACATTGCAGGTTTTCCCAGCATGAATGGCCTGTTCAAGCTTGTTCTGCAGCATATTAATTGGTTTTAAGTCCAGACTTGGACTAGGCCTTTCTAAAACTTATATTTTCTTTTATTTTGTGTGACAGATTTACTGTGGATCATTGTCCTGCAGCATAACCAGTGTGCCTGACTTTAAGGCAGGGCTGGGCAATCCTGGTCTTCGAGGACCGATGTTCTGCAACTCTTAGATGTTTCCCTGGTCCAACACACTTGAATGCAATAGCTGAATCACCTCCTAAGTGCAGTCAGGTTCTCCAGAGTCCTGCTAATGACCTCATTATTTGACTCAGGTGTGTTGAAGTGGAGGTACATCTAAAAGTTGCAGGAAACCGGCCCTCGAGGCCTGGAGTTGCCCACCCCTGCTTTAAGGTCTTAAGGTGGCCAGACATTCTCCTGCATCGTTTTATGTTGGAAAGCATAATTCATGGTTCTGTTGAATTATAGCAAAGCAGCCCCAGACCATCACACTACCACCACCATGCTTGGGTCTTTGTGATGACGCATGTTACATCTTTATGATGTATATGATCTGACTGACATCATATTTTGTCTCCTCAGTCAACAGAAAAAACATTTCCTCAATTCTTAGAGACCATCAATATGCTTTTTACCACATGTTGGATGGACCTTTGTGTTCTTTGCAGTCAGCAGTATTTTTTACCTTGGAACTTTCCCATGGAGGCCATTTTAGCCCACTCTTTTTTTCTTTTTTTTTTCTTGCTGAATTGTGAATTTTGATATGTTGGCCACACCTAAGAGGGTTCACCGCTGTCCCATGTTTTCTCCATTTGTGGCTTTATTGAGGCTTTGGAAATGGCTTTCCAGACTGATGGATCTTTAATTTCTATAGGCCAGTAGGATGACATGATGCATTACTTTTTGATATTATTAAACCTTTACTAATTTTGTTGGGTTCTTTTTAAGTGATTTCTTAACTTTACAGATTTTAGAGGGTCAGCGAAAAATGAAATGATTTAAGAACAGCTTTTCAGATTTACTCACACTCTGTTTGGCTATCACAATTTGTTTCATGATCTAAAGCATTTAAGTGTTAAAGAAATAACAGAATTGTAGTCTGTGGTTTTCCACTTACATATTTAGAACCTGAACAGATTAGAAGCATTTGGTGTAATTTTAAATTGAATTTTTGTATTTATGTTGGAAAAAGTGACCAAAAGTAGAGAAACCGACTTTTGAAAAAAAAAAAAAAAAACATAATGGATGAAAACCCTAAGGTAATTAGAACTGTTTGAAAATACAATGAAAAACACTTTTTCATACATAATATATCTGGTTTTAATTAGTACATCACACTTTAATCCAAGCAAAAATGGTCTCTCACAGTAAGTTCTCGAAAGCAGGACAATTTTATTGTCATGTCTGTTGCAGTTCTTCGCTTTTTTTTTTTTTTTTTTTGCCTCATTTCAGTAGAATCTGCAGTCCAAATATCTTCACGTTCATTACAAAATAAACTCTTTGCAATAAATAAATATATAGATTTACATTTATACTTTATATGTAGAAAATAAATATATTGTACATCTCATAAATAGGAACACCCATATGTACACCTCAAGACGCTTGCATGTTTTTTTTTCTTTAATAATGTTCGTCGCACTCTGAATATTACAAGTCGCCACTCTTTTAACCAAACGTATCTGTTATTCCTTTAAACCGCAGTCGGTGAAGTGCTTACGTCCCGAGCCTACTGAATTTACGCTTTCATTTAAATGTGATGAATGTGATGTTTAGGTTCAAACCAGACCCACAGCTGGGACTTTGGATGTTTAGGTAAGTGCTTCATCAGTCCTACAGTCATTGCAAAGATGTTGCCCTCTTTTTCCATCTGAGACGTTCGCCTGGTGGTAGTTTTTAATCTGCGTACAGATTGTGAAGTACCTGATTATACCAAACTTAGCAAGCCAAACCCTTCTTTCATGTCATATCAGAAATGTCTGTAGCACTCCTAAAAAGGGAACTTCCTGGAGGTTTTCTAGCCACCAGATTTAGTTTTTCAGGTTTGTGCTTTAACACACAAGAAGCCCCCACTCCGTGTGCTGTTGCATGTCACTCAAGTGTCTATGCGAGAAAAAAACCCCCAAAACCCTGGCATCTTGGTTTGGTTTTCCTGATTCACCCCCAGCTGCTCAGTCCTCCACAGAGGAAGCAGTCTCCTCTTCGCTGAAGTCCAAAGCCGAGGCAGACGAAAGACATCCAGGATCGAGCTGAATGTTTATGTCCTGGTCACATGTGACCTCCGTGAGAGCTCAGGGGTAAACAGTTCTCCACAAGATCCAGAATATCCACAACACCCCCACTCTCTAGTCTTCCGCCTCTTCGACTTTGTTTATCTCTGGGGCTCCAGATGTAACCAGTTCTCCCAGTGTGAGCGCTGGTCACCTGTCCTGGAGCAGATCTCTGTATGCCTGAGGCATCTTCCCCATCTACACCGACCGTGGCAAGAAGTGGGTGAGCTTCTGGTGTTTCTTAGTCCTGCCACCCTCCCTGGGCGAGCCGTCCTTGTTTAACGCCACGTAGTAGAAGCGTCCCGTGTCCGTGTGCTTGTACAGCGTCGAAGCGTAGGTGTTGTACCAGTTCTCCTCAAAATGCTCCCTGAACACGCACTCTGCTGTAAGCTTACTCTGCAGAACAGGAAACATGATGTTAGCCCAAGAGGACAGACAGAAATGATGTTCACAGTTTTCACTTCTTCACCTTGCAGTCACTAGGTTTAATGTATTTCATTGGGATTTTATGTGTCAGAGCAACACACAGGGGAGCATAACTGAGAAAAAAGTTGTGCATTTCCTTTACTTTAACGGGGCCATTCTAACACATAACTATGCTTTGCTATAAAACCGGGGTCTTCAATCTAGATCTCGAGAGCTAATGTCCTGCAACTTATAGACCAGTCTTTGCTTCATCACACCCGAATCAAATAATCAAGTTATTAGAAGGATTTTAGCAAGATATGGAGAGCTTAAATAAAGACTGAGGAGGTATTTTAGTCACTTGCTTCAGGTGTGAAGCAAGTGACTACCAGGGGTTAAAAGTTGCAGAGTTCTGGATTTGAAATCCCCTGATTTAAACCACTTAATATTAGCCCTTACTAAATGTTTAGACATTGTTCTGCTAGATGGTGAACCTTTGCCTTGGTCTCAAGTATTTTGCAACCTCTAAAGGATTTTCACCCCAAATGTCTGTGTATTTAACTGCATTCATCTATACATCAACTCTGTCTTAGCTGAAGAAAAGCTTCCCCACAGCATGATGCTTCCAACACCAACTATTACCAAGGAGATGGTGTCCCCATGGCACTAAAAACTAACATGTGGTTTTAAGTTGCACAGTGAATTCCACCAAAAACTTCAACCTTAGCCTTACTTATGGTTGTAGATAACTGCCAACCGACTTCTTATGCCTTCAACGTCAACTTAGGTAACTTTTCAAGTAACCATGGGCCACTTATCCATGTTCTGATTATTCCTTTCCTTTGTATGGCCACATCTTGGTAAGACTGAAGTTGTACCATTATCTTGAGATTTCCAGACAATTGATGGAGCAGGGTTCTGTGAAATAGTCAAACTTCAGAATATTGGTTTATAACTTAATCCTGCCTTGAACATCTCTGCTGTGCTCCTCGGTCTTCATGATGCTGTTTGTTCCCAGTTTTTTTTTGAGGCCTTCACAGACCAGATAGTTTCATACTGAGTATTAAATTGTTAGTCGTTTGCAGTCAATCTTGTTAAAGACCATTGGAGAAAAAAAAGAGTTGCTCTAAACATGTGCTGCATTTACAGATTTTTGTTCAGAAAATAGTCAAAATCCATGTAGTTTTTCTTCTAAATCACTGACATGCAGTGAAGTTTGTAGTAATAAACTAAGATGAGAAGATGAGATCCCCACAGTTTCCACTCCTGACATGAACTCATTGAAAAACTAAAACATAGCAGTACAAGCTCATTTGGGCTGGAGCTCATTATGAAAAAAGAGGGGAAATCATTACATGCAGCTTTTCACTTTACGCTCCACTCTCACTCCTCAGACCTGCTGACCTCTTGCTGTGGATGGAGAATCATTTCCCTCCCTGTGATGCAACGAGAACAGTCGGCATACCAACACACTAAAAGCTTTAGTGTTCACTGACAGAGCAATATGAGCAATGGCTGCAGGTTCAGCAGGCGAGAGGGAGCAGGCTGAATTTAAAGCATGAGGAACCTGACAGACATCAGAGCTGCCTGTCTTTGCGGCCCTCTCTTTCCCGTCAGGCTTGCTTTTATGACTCTTCACTTCTATAAAACTGCTGAAGCAATCTCGATGATTGGCTTTCAGGCTGTGCTTGGCTGCTCTGTGCAGGAAGGCTGTTGTCTGTAAACACAGCCTAAAGGGCACATGACTGGGCCAGCTCCATGCTGACACACATCCTCATGCACACACACCTCATCGGATCAAAAGCTCGTCCAGGTCTGCTGCTTGTGGGACGGAAGCACCCCTCTACCTGTTCAGCTTCCCCTCCCTACCTCCTGGACTCTCACATCCAGACAGACATGTCGACATCTCCCCTTCTGTCAGTCAGGTGACTCAGTCAGGTGTGCAATTTCCCCTCCAAACCACCACCTCTGACCTCCACCCACACCCTCCTCTCAGGGCCAACCCCCCAGGATGCCAGACTCCGATAACGTGCAGTAACAATATCTGCACTTCCAGCATAATGGCCTACTTAAAGGTAGCCTCTTTTCAAAAACGATGAGAGCCGGGGCCGGCCCACGAGAGGCCCCCAGGTAATGCCCCGGGACACCTGATACAGGATTGCCCTAGCATACTTCCCCTTCCACTGCTTTTATCTCTTCCCTATCTCCCTGTCTTGAGGTATGTGTGAGAACTGAGGATGTACACCGACCAGAGGAGGAAGCTTGACCACATTTACATCCAAAGTGATTCTGGACCCTTCTCTCTCCTCTTTGTGGCATATTTAAAACTATAGGAAGACACAGGGTCTGCATCCTCCTTGAACCCTTGCAGACAAAGAACAAGCATGAAGAGAAAGGAACACACACCTGTTTTGTCTTGCTGTGGTTTTACCATTAGCCACATGAGAGCTTTGATTAAGATACAAATAAGCTATGATTCTGTTTAGAAAACTAGACCCAAGAAATGGAGAAAAGGACATTTTCAAAGCATGACAAGAACATGGTGTGTTTAACACCACACGGCTCCTAGATAGCCTTGAAAGTATCTTGGATAAGAATGGAAAAACAAAATAGAAAATGGAAACAATTTTCAGGCTTTTTTCTATCTCCCATTGTATCACCCATCCAGTTTACATAATTTAAAACATAATATTTGTGCCTTAAAACTGCTTTACAAGTACCAGTAAGTTGAAATTTGTATGGAATAGTATGAAATTATGTTGTAGAAAAATTTTCAGCAACCCAGCTGGAGGTTTTGGTTTGTATAGAGCAGTGGTTCCCAAAGATTTTCTTCTGGGCTCCCCCTATGGATTACAATAAAATCCCCTCCAAAAAAAAAAAAAAAAATCAACTGGGCACACACATCGTTCAACCAGACATAAACTTATACACATATTTTGTTTTCAAACTCCACTGAAGTATATTTCACACTTCAGATTGCAACAAAACACACTCCAAACCATCTTTACAGTGAAACACTTTTGTGTAACTGTTTTAGTTTTTATTATTATTCATCCATACCGCTTCCAGCACCCCTCCTGCAATGGCACTGCGCCCCTCCTAGGGGGCGCGCCCCACACTTTGGGAACCACTGGTATAGAGTGAGATTTCTTTTTTTTATCAGTAGAAACTCACCGATCCATAGAGCTCTCCTTTCTCATTCATGCCCAGGTAGAGTCCAGCATCCACCCCTCTGATGCTGACCAGCCCCACTGCCAGGCTGATGAATTCCAGGATACCTGAGGTGAAAAACACACACTGAGATGTCAACAGAAGCCCACAGAACCAATGTAATGATTTTAGGAATCTCCTCCCATTACTACAAGTTGTTTCTGTCTGGTACACTGTAACACTGGTTATTTAAGTTTAATTGAGGACATTAGCTTGGTTGAAAATGGCTAAACTGTTACAAAGTTGGCTAATTTTTTAAGCTAATCCTATTGCAACAATTTTAGTAAAATTTAACTGCATTTGTTGGTTCAGTCAAACCACCGTTCCACCACACAACTATGATATCGACATGTTTATGGGGTGTAGTGTGAGTTAATACAGAATATCAACATCAACTTAGTAAAAGTTATGAACTACAATTACAGTTTTGCTTTAGCTTCTGTGTTGAAAGAACTTTTCAAACTAAAGGCAGACTTTGCCAAAGAATAGTTATTGTCAACTAAAATAAGAATGTTTTACATTCAGCTGTGTTGGAATAGATTTTATGTTACATGCTTTAGTGCCAAATCAGTTCTTATTTTTTTTGTTTTCTGTTAACTTGGAAGGCAAACCAAACGGCCTCTTTGAAAATCAAGGAAGAGATTCTGAACTTTCTTAGTATTCTTTAATTTCATTAGTTTCATTAATTGTTTGTTCTATTTTCTGCGTTAATTTAGGTAGTAAAGCATAACTTGACAAATATTGCCCATTTGTAAAGCATAAATTTATTTAGAAACTAACTAATTTATCAGACAATATTAAAATGTGATCAAATTTAACTAACTTTGTTTGGGAAATACACTTTAAATACTGGTTTCAATTTGTTAAGTGTCTTCAAAAGTTAAACTTTCCACTCACAAATACTGATAAAAATCTACTTCAATAAAATAGATGTTAAAATTGTTACAATCACGTTACTGACTAAATTTTGACCCCCAATAACAGTTCCTGTCATCACTGTGAAGTGTTAGAATAATAGTGTTCAGAGGAAATGATGAACCTATTTTCAAAATTCAGACTCATCAGAAGCAGAACAGCTCATATTGTGATAATCACCAGGTTTAAATGTCATGATTGAGCAAATAAGTGAAAAGTAAGTCATGGTGAATAAGACTGTCATATTTAAACGAGTAATACTATAAATATGTAACTTGTATTTCATTGATTGCAACACCTTTCCCTTAACAACTATGACTAACTTCTTTCTAGTCTATCATAATGACAGGAGGTTTTCTGTAAAGTCCGATGTTCCCCAGGGACTTCTAGCACAGCCTGGGAAGACACTTTAATGAAGGCAACTTCAAAGGCAGGGAGACAAGTGGTAAAATTAAAAGCCACTGGGTGTTGTGATGCAGAGGTTACTCAGAGAGGACGCAGCTGGCTGCAGTGACTGGCAGAGGCCAGCTCTTCCAGCCACCTGGCCTCCATCTCCCCGACCTCATCAGATGGCAGAGATCATCCCTCTAATTTTTTTAAGAGAGTGTGTTTCATATCCTCTAATCAAAGTCTCCTCTAGCTTTGGCGCAGCGAGGACGACCTTGCATTTTCTTTCATTCTTTCCTCCCTTCTTTCTTTCTTTCTTTCTTTCTTTCTTTCTTTCTTTCTCCCTTTCTTTCTTTCTTTTTTTTTTCTCTCTTTAGCTTTAAGTGAAGCCAGACAGAGACAAACACGCGGACCACCCATCCCCTGTAAAACACCGACTTATTTTTTTGGCTCAAGCATGAACATTAAACCGTAGCTTGGATTCCGCGGTGGTCACGCTTTAATTCGGAGTTATTCTGTCCCGCAGCGAGCGAGCCGCCCGGTCCGCACCTGTGACACATGCGGCGCCTGGACATGTGCGCGTCTCTGCCCTGTGACCCGAGACAGACTTTATTTCACAGGTGACACCCGCGAGAAAACAACAGCTGAGGCTCAAAACATGCGAGATAGATAGTCTGCCTATTAACGGAACGGGCTTATCAGAGGAGGTGGGTGGGGGGGGGGACTGGCACGCGCACGTGTTGAAGCTGGTTGTCACGGAGACGCGCACGCGCACATTTTATTTAAAGCGTCGAAGGGACACCTGCTCCCGGGTGCCCGCGAGCGCAGAGATTTCTAGAAAAACCGCGCGGCTTGTTCAGCACGAGCGAGTTCACCGAGGAGGATGCGCCGAAGTCAATATCCAGAACATGGGATTGTTTTACAAGATGAAACTAATAAATTCGTATCTACTCAAACTCAGGAACGTTTCGAACCTCATTCAAATGAGTAAAAATGCAATAATAAAAGCGCCTAAAGTTAAGGAAATCAATAAACGTATAAATAAAAATAGAAACACGCCAAAACAGAAACGAGCTTCCAAACGGTGAGACTTTAAAACAATAAATGTAATGAAATGAAACTTCTACAAATACCCTAAATGCCAAAGAAGCTCACCAAATCTGCTGTGGTCCTGCCGTGTCCCATGCACGGTGCCGTTGGGGAATATCTCCAGCTGGAAGCCAGTCCTGCAGTAGAGCTGACGCCGCCTCAGGATCCCCTTAAGGTGGCCGAAGTCTGTGGGCGACCCCTGCTGCAGCCTGCCTTCGATCTGCCCCAGCCGCTCGCTCAGCCCCGCCGGAGACTCCGACAAGGGCGCGCTTGCCAGCGCAGGGAAGCTCTGTAAATCCAAGTCGAGCGTCCCCAGAAAACTCCCGACCTCTGCCATCGTTTGCACAGCTGTCACATTAAGCGAAGGCATTTGAGATGTATGTGCAGCGACTTGCGGAGGGAGAAAAGTTTACACACAAGTCCGGTCCATGCACGCAGGAAAAAAAAAAAAAAAAAAGAGCGTCCCCGGCGCGCCGTGCTCCTCCAAAGTCAGGGAAATCCTCTCAGTTTATTGATAGTCCTTTACTTTAATCATGAGTTTGATATCTGTGTTTATCAAATGGAAAGACTCTAATATATACATACTCCCCACGCATTCTCACATTGGACACTCAGATTCAAGCCACGCCTGGCTGGCATCCCTTCTTAAGCGCATCAGTTTGCTTTACTTAATCTTCACTTTTAGACCAACTTTTTGCAACTCATGACACAAATTAGTTAAACGCTCTTCTTACAGAAAGTTATTTATTTTTTTTTTATTTATTTTTTTTTTTTTTAATGATCCGATCACTTCAATCCATGTGCAGAAATGTCTCCAGAATGTATCCTCTTCCCTCTTTGCGGTTTTCCGCTGTCTGTTAAAACCGCAGCGCCCATCCAGTGGCAGAAAAACCTGGCAACACGCGGCGGTCCATTAAACTGCGGCGCAGATGCAGAAGTGGAAACTATCATGATGAAAACGCACACATATCAACTGACTGCGTCTACTTAACCGCTAACCCCATCAGCCCCTTCAACCACTGAAGCCAAGCCTTCTTTATGTCGGCTTTTGAGTCAGAATCCTGGCTTAATGGGGGGGAGGGGGGTACCGCAAAAGAAACATTTACATGAAAGGATTATCAAAGTAACCTGTGCACACGCTCACAGTAATCCAACCTCCTGCACACACGTTTGAGGGACCAAGCACTGCAAGTTGGAGCTTTTCACGGGAGCATTTTCCCCACCTCTTCGCTGGAAGCAGGTGCTTTCTTAGCCTCTCTGCACGCAGTAAGCTCCTGCAAACTAGCAGCTTCAACCACTGTCTTCTGCGAGGAGGTGTGGGGAGGCGAGGAAAATCCAGATTCTGATGATGTGCGGAATTTAGTCTGACTGTACAGAGATTTCTCTAATTAATTTTCAAATAAATAAATAAAAAAGATGGTTTTCAGATGTTTTTCTATGATTGGCATAGACTGACCTCCATCTATCTTTAACTCTCATCACATTTTCTGTCCCTGCTGGACAAAAAAAAAAAAAAGCATATCCACAGCCTAATACTGCCACCACCATGTTTCACAGTGAACATTGTGTTGTCAGAGTGAGATGTATTGTCAGTTTTCTGCCGGAAAGTTCAGCTTTGGTCTAATTGGCCCTCATGTTTGCTTGTTTCCCCTGGTTTGTGACAAACTACTAACATGGCTTCTCTTAGATTTCTTCCTCCCTGACCTGTCTGCTGTGTTTTGTTTTTGTTTTTGTTTTTTTGTTTTTTTGGGCTCCATGTTGCCATTGTTCACTAATGCTCAAAACTCCAATGCTTTAACAAAACAGCTGTAATCATCCTGAGATTAAACTATAAACAGGTGGACTCTTATTTAATTTTATTGCATTTATTTGGGATATTGGAGTAAAGCTGGCTCATGAAATACATTCAAATGTGTGTTTGTAACATGGCAAAAATGTTCTTGAATGCTTTTAAGATGAAAGTTAGAGCACAGATTTTAAATGAGCTTTGAAAAAGGGTCAAACACATGAAAATTGAGAACACAAGTTTTTTTAGTTTTTTTTTTTTTTTAGTTTTTTTTTTTTTTTTTAGAAAATGAGAGTTAGTGTTGTTGGATAAGAATGTTTGATCTGTGCCATCATGCACATGAAAGAGAGCACTAAGAAACCCAAAACAGGACTAATATAATAATAATAATTTATGACTGATTGGGGATTTTTGCACGTCTTCTGTGCACAATGGGACAACAAGTTCCAACTTGTGTTTGGGAAGTTTCAAAGAAAAGAAAAAAAAGCTAAAGAAAAACACAGCTGTTTTGCCGAGGCCTCTATTTCTGCGTGATGATCCAAACGAAAACAAACTCCAGGAGTGTTTTAATTAGTT